>BLKR01009292.1:0-137072 GCA_011170035.1 Teleogryllus occipitalis
GTAAATATTATCGCACTAAGTTCTGCTGTAACTCCCACAGTCCGAAATAGTGGCCTTCCGAATGATACAAGGGAGCGTTGGTATGCCGATCTCGCAGGGCGACAGACCCGTTTTGCGCCAAAGACCTGCGCCGAGCCTCTTACAGTCTAAATCAGAGCCTCTTAGAAAGCTGGTTATTTGCTAAAAACTACTTCTCTTGAACACCTCTACACGTGCTCTCTTCATTTGTGCACATTTCTTGAAACATACTTTACATATCAAAAGGGGCCCATACTCGCTCGGGTAACTGCCACGTTTCTCTCTCCTGGTAAGAACCGCAACCCGAAGTAGCCCACAGATGCCTTGTTTTGCCCGAAAGCGTTTGCATGATGCGTGATCCCACCTCAGCGGCCGGCTATCTCCACTCTTCCCTCAGCCCATTCGCCTTTGCATGGACGAGGGCGCGTCGCTCTCCAGCCTGAGGAGGCTCCACTAGTTACACTGAACAGGTTACAGGCACAACATACGAACAGGTTACAGGCGACCACAAACACTCCCATGAAAATTAAAAGTCGGGGGTTGCGGTTTTTACCTCAGGGATATGACCACTGACGCCAGTGCTTGGATTGATTGATTGATTGATTGATTTTTTCGTGTTTGCGGGCGCGTCAACTGTTTTGGTCATTAGTCCCGTTAGTGTAGTGCATGTTCTTTTCTCGGGAGTTGGCGATGATTTTCCCCCGCTCATGGCAAGATCCGGCGTCGACCTACCGTCGGCTAGTAGGGTTTTCCCCGACCAGGAATTTCCCATCAGCGAGGCACCGCCCCAGCCGGGACAAGCTCTAAGCTCCCGACCGGTCTCCCGGAATATGTGGTAGTGTAGTGCATGTTAGTGTAAGTATGTGTGTAAGGGGTGAGGATAGGACAAGGAAGAGGAAGCCAGTGCTTGGACGAACGGGTAAAACAGAAGGGGTAAAACCGTAACGCTGGCTTCAATTTTGGAGGTGTGAATTTTGCAGTGTCATGTTGGGTACAAATTGCTCCAACCTGCAGAGGACTCGAAGAACGGCTTTCTACTTCAACATTCGGAGTTCCCTGTTGTAGAATTATAACAAACTTTACCAATAAGAAAACAGCCAAACACTCAAAAGAGGCGAGTTGAACGATTTGGATGGAAGAACGACTTGTAAATAGTATAATGAATAAATATTTTGATCATGAAATTAAAAGATCTCCCAAAAACAGAAAACAATAACCATCTACTAGCTTAGGAATATTTATGTGTACCCTAAGGTGCATTGAGTTAACTGCATAATTAGATTTCAGTGAGTTTTAAATTAGTTTTAGATTGTTTAAGATAAACACTCTCCCATTAGTTACAGAAGCCTCAAGACAGTGATACAAGGATGTACGCGCTAAAAATTAACTATAATAAATTCCCGTCCTCACAGGACTACAGTCAATACAAAAGACTGAAATAAAAAAGTAACAATCTCTGCCGAGTTGAATCTCCTCCTCTGAGGTGAACGCCTCCACGAGCGCCAACAATAAAACAACTTGATGTGACAAAGGCAAAATACTAATGCGCGGCCGCAGACACGGCCACGGGCGAGCGCCGGGCGAGCGCCGGGCGCGCGCCGGGCGAGCGCCGGGCGAGCGCCGGGCGAGCGCCGGGCGAGCGCCGGGCGAGCGCCGGGCGAGCGCCGGGCGAGCGCCGGGCGAGCGCCGGGCGGAGCGCGAGCGCCGGGCGAGCGCCGGGCGAGCGCCGGGCGAGCGCCGGGCGAGCGCCGGGCGAGCGCCGGGCGAGCGCCGGGCGAGCGCCGGGCGAGCGCCGGGCGAGCGCCGGGCGAGCGCCGGGCGAGCGCCGGGCGAGCGCCGGGCGAGCGCCGGGCGAGCGCCGGGCGAGCGCCCGCTCCTACTCGGGGGCCTCTCTCGTTGAAGAGCCCCGCCCCCTCCCCTCAACGCGCCACGTGACCGGGTCAGGTCATCAACTGATGTCACTGCACTGCAGGCTCTGACCGGGAGGTCCTAGAGTTTGAGTTTCGACTGTGGCAAGATTTTCGATACTAGCTAGACAGATCGTATTAGGTCGCTGTCTGGATGAGAAGTCTAGCGGTTGGCTGCTTTGATCGGCAGTTATCCGTTGTTTCTCGCATCAATTTTAGGCGAATGCCGGAGCAGTATCTTAACAAACGGGTCACGGACTGCGCGCAATCTTTCCTTCGTATTCGTCCTTGTCCTTTCCACACCCCTCGCACACACTTACGTACACTACAGTACCACACATACCCAGTCCAGGCCCCAATCAGAGAGATATCTGGATCGGGAAAATCCTTCAAGCTGACGGTTGGGTTGGCGCCGGAATCCGATGACCATCGTGGGAAGATCACTGTTATCACCCGCGATAAAAAAAACCATGCACTACAGTTAGGGCACTAATGATCTTAGCAGTTGATGCGCCCGGAATCAATAGCGATTGAATCAACGTGCCTGTGAGCGCAAATCTATTTCGAACAAGAGAGAGCCTCTAATACGGTGAAGTTGAAAAATATCCTAAACTCTTTGTTTTGAGGTGCCAAACTTTTGAAATATATTTTATACCGTTTTTTAAATCTCCCAGTTTTCCTTTCTCCTCTTTTAGTGGAAATGTTTCGTTAATATACATTACTATTTGAACAATATGCATTACTCTCTCCCTCTCCTCTCTTGCAACTACAGTGTGGATCACGCTATTATCTGAAAACTCTAATTCGCAGTCTCTGCTAATGGAGAGTTCAGAAATAAAAGTTTGATTCTTTTGGGGGAATGAGTTTGTCTGCCCATCTGATGGTACTTTCGAACAAGACGAGAAGTAAAACACAGCGCTGCCCGTGATTCGTTGTTTAAGTTGTTGCTCCGTCATGCGCCGTTGATTGAAGGAAAATATGGATTTAAGAAGTTGTCATTGAATATTTTGTGTTACCGGGAGCGTTTTTAATTGCTATGGCCGTTATTATTCATTTTCAATTACTGTAATCGCTATTGCCAGTAGTGTAGAGCATTTTAATAGTCCGCAAGGTTCCGTGTTCTTCCCGCGCTAGCACGTGGGATGCATCGGATTGCGCGGGTTTCCTTCTCCCGGTATCTCTGTCAGTGGGTCATCGCCCCACCCGAGACAAGCGCTAAGTGTCCGACATGTTAAGCATTTAAATGTGTGTGTGTGTGAGAGAGAGAGAGAGAGAGAGAGAGAGAGAGAGAGAGAGAGAGGGGGAGAAAGAGAGAGGGAAAGAGAGAGAGAGAAAGAGAGAGAGAGAAAGAGAGAGAGAGAGAGAGAGTGTAAAGGAGGAGGGGACAAGTATGAAGAAGGAAAAATCGCGCATTTTCCGGGGTCTGTTTGGAAAGGCACTGATCCGGCTTCTAAGGTACTAATCGTCTCGAAATGATCGGAGAGAACACGGAAAACAACAGATGAGAGCAGGTGGCCGCTAGGATTCTCCTTCAGACAACGGCTGGATGCGACCTAGCTATCTTGCTAGAGCCAATAATTCTCTACAGCAACTGACCATCTCGCAGAGGAAGGATAGTAGTTTCGGTCTGGAGAAATAAAATACCGTCCCATTGTTTACTCTTCCGTTCATGCATCCGCCGTTGATTGTAGAAATCGACTGATCAGAGGAATAGGTCTAATCTTCACCTCCGCATAGCATCATCCTATACATCTATGTAGCTTGTGTCAAAAAACTGTTTATTCCTGGCGCCGAAAGACAGGAATATAACTGCAAACTGCTGTAAGTCAATTATTGAAAGTACGAAGGACCAAAAGAATTCTTGCATTTCTGATCGATACATGCAATCCTTCTTACGTAGAAGTTTCAAGGGATGCCTATTGCATGTGGTCGCAGGCGCAAAAAGCTCACGTCAATATTGCGCGAAGTTCTCAAACCATTTGCCAGCGGTTCATTTTGTTTTGAGTCATCATTTGGAACAATGTGCATGTGATGGAGTTGAATGAACATTCTGAGTTTTCGATTCTTGTTGGGTAAAATATCTAATGCACTGAGCCCGGCATAAGTATAGAAAGCAAAGCATGCAGGAAAACTTATTTTGGAACCAAATACAAACCTTTAGGCAAGCCAGTAAGTTTGCCATCAACAACATAGAAAGGATAGAATGCCATACTATGTTGATATTATAAGTTTTTCTATTAGACACCCAGCCGAAACCCTGTTGGAATCGAGAAAATTCAACAGAAAACTATCACGACTTTTTCATGCACTTTACAGATCAGGGTCTCGTACTAATAGAAATTTTAGTTTTCTCTCGTATTTACTGAAAAAATATCGAAACCCTTCCATCGCAACAGTACACGCCTAGACTAGTCCGTCATCTTTTGTTGATTCAGGAAGACTGTTTTCTGACTTTAAGACACAGGAATTGGTCCACCAATTCTGAAGAACAATGTGGGAAAAATCGTTGTCCCACCGTAAATAGTAATATTTTTAGGATTATTTGTCAATCTCCACTCATGTAAAACCCACTTTATCGTTCACTAAACTTGAAAAAAATTAATGAGGATGATTAAAGTTCGAGGTAATAGTTGAATGCCCGACAGTTCGAGAATAAAATAAAAATTAAGCAAATAACGAGAAAAGATTAAACTTCAATAAATTATGAGATACCAGATGATAGAAAGTGAGAAAACAACATCGATTGCCCTCTATGAAAGACGGGAAGCTGACGTTATAAAAACGAACAAACAGGAAATTGAAAGACGAAGTATAATATGACAAGAATAGGGTGAAGGCGGAACGAACTTCACGTATATTTCATTAAATGAAGACAAAAGGAGAAGAAAAGAAAATTGCTGAAGTGTGGTAGAAAGGGAGTATGCTCTTGGAATTTGAATTTTCTATACTTGATTTTTTCTAACGAGGCATCTGAGGGTAGTATCTCTAAGATGGAATATGGCACGGCTTTTCGCGTCTTTCTCGGTCATGCCGCTAGAATCGCTTGGTCTGCAACACTGTATGATACGGTCGCGATCATGCGACATCTTGCGGCAGGACCGAGAAAGACGCGAAAAGTCGTGTCATATTCCATCTTAGAGATACTACCCTCAGATGCCACGTTAGGAAAACCCAAGTATAACAACATATTTCCATTTTTTGTAATAACACATTTTTATCGATTTCTAAGCGCATTTAATAGAGAGTTTTTGCAAGGCGGAAAATCCATTGTCGTAGTACGTAAACATTATCGTCAACAGGAATTAACGTATCTTCAGAAAAATAAGTTTTTGCATGTCGTACAATCGAAAACATATGTTAAAACTAGGAACTAATTGGAACTGAATACCTCTAACAGGATCTGAAAGCTTTTATCTGCGTATCTCGGAGTCCATTTTTGCTTTTATAAGCATTAGACGATAGTAAACCGTATATTAGACACCCACATGAAATCAAGGGAACCTCAATACATACATAACCTCCAAATCCTTAACCATTACGTTAGTTTATTTCTGATATATTTGAATTAACTTAAAAAAATTAGCCATTAATTTCCTGCCTTATTATATTGGTAATATGGATATTGTATTTTTCATTACTTCCATGCATATTGTGTGTTAGTGTTCAATTTGTGTTTAGAGGTGGCGGCGAAAACTACGTTAAGTGTAAGTTACGAACACATTTGTCGCAGACGACAGAACAGGGAGAATGACGGGAGCCGTCAATCGAAATCCCGACATTTGATGCCGGCGCATACGCAGTTCAGTTCTCCACAGACTTGTCGTGTTACGTCTTTCAAATCAACGACTCGCAAAAACTCCGCATTTCGTATCTCTGTAGTTCGGCCCGGTGGAAGTGGGCGGTGGCGGCGGGCGACAGTCGCGCGACGACCCGGTCGCCTTGACCGCCGGAGGAGCGGGTCGGCGACGCGACGGCGTGCCCCAGACGCCGACGCGAGCGCCGCGCCGCGCCGCGGGGCAAGCGGAAGCAGCGAACGCCATCAACGCGACGATGATGAAGAACCGTAACTTGGTCTGGATGAAGTTCGCCTCGCTATCGGTGCCCTGAAGAGTCCCGTTTGGCGCTAAAGACGCGAGATTGTTAATGCCGTAACGGTTGATACGAGTGGAGGAAAAGTCTACCGTGTGGATGCAGGAAGTAACGGTGAATGTCGTGTATTGTGTTAGAAAACTTGAAATAACTAGAAAATATAGATACATAATTAATTACAAAATAAGGAGCCTTTTGAATCGACAATGAATTTCTTGTCTTCTACATCTGGCTTTGAAAGTGTGATCTGGGAATAGTTTGGGGGCCAAACAGTTCTTCTGGACAGCCGCAAATGTTTTGAGTAGGAGTTTTGAAATAATTTTATCACAAATTCTACATTTAATTATTATTAGTTGTTTCCCACATATATTTAATTTTATTCTACACTCCATTTTTCATTCTACAGAGATCATAACTTTAAATGAATTTTCATAAATTAAATGTTAAGTAATCAGAAAAAGAATAAAATGAAATTATCAAAGATTATTTATTTGACAGGTTCCGAAATCCATTTTACGTACAAAACTATTGCCTTGAAAGCGTACGCAAAAAGGGTTGATCTTAGGCTTACATATCTCAGAAATAGGTTGTACAAAACAAATGCATTTATCCTTCAAAGTCAATTCACATTTCAACACTAAGATTGCCCGACAGTAATTTCTGAGTAAGATTTATTGTTGATAAACGGTGACCTTCGTTTGACGATAGCCCAAGGTCGACAATGAATCATCCTTAAAGGCCTAAAATGTAGGTGTTTGATAAATAAATTTAGTGCTGATAGGTGGAAATGGCGCGATGTAATGAACATTAATCAAACGGAAACGAACTTCGAGTAAAACATATTTTTTTCATTACACACCTCTCATGAATATAAGGAAATAAGACTCTTGGTACTCAGAAGGAAGAAAGAGCTTCATCGTACAACATAAAATATTCTGTAGGCGGAATCAATGCTAAGCTGAAAATAGGGACAGGGAAGGTGATGATATTAATAGAGGAAAATTTGTAGTGAATGGGATAAGGATGTCTTTCCCGAAGCCAAAAGGAAACTCATCTCCTCAGGGGAATTCCAGGAAAAAACGAGGAAACTTTAGTAAATTATATAACACCAAAAACATTCAAAATCTGTATATGACATATAAGAGAGACCCACAGCTTGAATATATCTGATGTTCGAAATGGCATCGAGAGAAAAGCTCCATCAGAAAGATGGGAATAAAAAAGAGCAATGTGTTCCACATTTGTCATACTGGTGATCTTGACATTGATATAACTAATGGTGCTAAAACAGCACGTACTTTCTCACCCGTATTTTCATGAAAATTACGCGAAAAGTACTCAAATATTCGAAAAATTGTACATGACCTTATTTCAAAATCTATCTTAAAGGAACTGATTTCATTAAGAAAAAATATCTATCTTTAATATTTTAGATGTATGAAGACTCCGAAAAAATTTTGAACTTTTGCAATTTTCGAAAAATCAGTTTTCAACGGACATGAGACCTGCACCATCCTCTTAAACGTCCTTCACACTATCCCACAACAAAATTTAATCAAAAAACGATGGAGACATTTTTTTGAAATTTTTAAAAATGTCCCAAGGGCTTCATGTAAATTAAAACGTCCCCAAAATTAAATTATTGGTTTCAAATTCAAATGGCCGCGACATCAGCCACATCGATGACGCAATATCAATTTTGGAGAAAAACAACTGAACGGTTTAGCCTCTACCGTTGTTCACAGACGGAAGGACGGACGGACGGACGGACGGACGGACGGACAAGACAGACGTTTTGTCGACATTCAATTTTTCGGCATAAAGGACCAACAACGTGGCTACACCACCTGTTAAGAGATCTTTTTTTCTAAATGCACCAACTGGATTTATCCCCTTTTTCGTTACCAGGGTCCTGAAAAAAGAGTTTTCCTGGAGAAAATTCGCCGTCTTTTCGTTCAGCATTACATAACTTTCTCTCTTCTCCGTAGCGAGAAAGAAAAATGAAATTAATCTTTGTCTTACAATGAGTTATGAATAATTTCTACGGTTCTAGGACCGGACGAAGAGTTGCATTAAGTTTCGTAAACTTTGGAGTCATTCCAAGGTTTTTTACAGCTCTCTTTAAGGAGATAAGATAATATTTTCAATGTAGATATTATATTAAATTATTGTTTTTGAAATCCTAGTTAGCATTTGAAGAAAGTCTGTGAGATGTTCAAAGTGACTGTATAAAAAAATACTTGAAAATACTAAAAATCTATAAAAGGGCGTTCTTTTTATCATTCTAATTCGAGTATCATTCTAATCCGGGATTAAGGCAGATTAACGGGATTAATATCGCGTTAATTGAAATGCTTTGTTTTATAACATTTTGTGTAAAGTTTGTAAATATTAAGGAAAATGTGCATTTTTGTGTCCTCGCGCGGTTATGAAGTGGCAGTTGAGATTCGTAAAAGTAGGTTACCATGACAAGAATTCTGCATACACAATGAATTATACGATAATCGTTTTGAGGTCACCTGATGCCAGAAGAGGTGTGTTTTGTTTTCAAAACGTCCGTCTGTGAACACCACTAACGCCTAAACTATACGTGTGATTTTTTACAAAATGAATAATCCGCGAATATTGCTCATCTCTAAGCTTTGCGATTTGGAAATACATTCTTTAAAATTTGAGGGTACTTTACATAAAGCCCCAGGCACATTTTCAAAATTTTTCAAGAATGGCTTCGATTTTTTTCTTTAACTTTTTGAAAGAATATAGCAAAATACACTTAAAACGATGGCATTGGTCCGTTTTTCACTCTTAACTAAATTTTTCTAAAATTACAAAAGTTTGAACTTTTTCGGTTTAGTCATACTATTATAAAATTGAAGATAGAGATTTTTTCTAATTTTTTTCTCCATAGTTAATTCTCTCATCATCTTGTTTAAAACTTTTAATAGTTTTGGCGCAATATCGCGTACAAAATGTGCAATTTTTAAAAATAACAAAAACAAGATTTTCTCAAAAACAGTTCCAAATTTTTTCTTTCAACTCTTAGTAGGATAGCTCTAAATGTTCTTTATAAGAAGACATAAACGTCATTTTGCTATATATTTTTGCTTTTTTTTATAAAAACAATACAAATGTCATTTTTTGGATATCTCGCACATATACTTTAAATGATGACTTATAAAGTTTCTCGAAAACTCAAGAGTTTTCTGTGAAATTGATCTCAAAATTCTGCATTTTCAGAAATGCTCAAACGCCACTTTCTCAAAACGTGCTCCAAAGATTTCCTTTAAACTTTTCTAACAGTGCTTCTTGCACTGTTTAAGATGACATAAAAATTATTTTTCTGTATTCTTTTGTTTCTTCAAAAATTATACAACTAATTTTTTTGAAATATCTCTCACGATTTTAACATGCACATTTCCAGCGATTTGTAAACGTTATTGCATTTGTGAGTGAAAGGGTTTTAAATGATTTCCGACGAAGGTTTTCGAAAAATCAAAAGTTTTCTGTGAAAAAGAGCTTCAAATTTGGTATTTTCTTAAAAAAAACTCCAAGTTTTTGAACGAAAATTGCCGTGTAGTACAGGATTTACTCCTTTTTAATATTCTTAAAGTAATATTTCGGTTCTACAATTAGGAAGCCAAAAAAATGAGAAAATTAAAAAATAAATGTTTGAGCGGTGATATGTGGCAGCTGGCAAGTGTATGTGACAAGTCCGAAAAGCTAGCCATGTTCAAAGAAATCATAAAATTAATACGAGAAAGTCTGTGCCATTCAGTAGCACCACTAGTAATGTATTTGTACACAATTGGTAAGAGGTTTTCATAATTCGTAATGATCCATGTTCATAGAAATCAGCATTTTAATAGTCAGAATACAAGTTATAGTGTTAATGTTATCTTCTGTTATTTAAACATCTTTTATACGATGTTTCACGTTGCATTCACAACTGCTCAATCTGCTCTTCTCAACCATTTTGTTTCAACTACGGAGCTTGAGCTTAACTGCGTCAAATTTCATCTTTCTTTGCTGATGGCCATGTTCTGATAGAGAAAAGTAGGTCTCTGAGCTTGGATTCGATCCGACAGAGGTCGATTCAGTCACCCAGGCAACCACCCATTCTGCATGTGACACTCAAATGAAGTAGACTTCAGTGTGCGGAGGTAAATCAGAAACATGAATTCGACAGAACCCCTTTGTAATTTATACAATCGTATGATTATTATTGTAGTTATATATTATTATATAATTCTCGTCCCGCACATTTTTATTTCATAAATTTTTTTCTAAAATACACAATAATTGCGGAATGCAAAAAGGGAAAGAGAAATTTCCAGTTACGAATAATTCAACATAATTAGACATTTTCTCCATTAGATATAGCGCAGAAGCACCAGATTTAGGCGGTCAAAATTGACTGACAAAAACGTTAGTAATACAAAAGCGCATTATTAAGCGAGAAATTAAATCCCCTTGTTCAGTTTCTGAAGCAATAGTTGCATATAAAGTGAAAACTCTTTGATATGGACGAATCCTCATATAAGGGCATGTAGACACATTGGTTATGGCATTTCACTATTTGGAGCGTGTGAAGCTATAGATGGATCTAAGGATAAGACTTTTCTAGAAAAAATTACATTCGTTGTGAAGAAAAAAGAAATTAATCTAGTACATAGGTAAAAATGAAGTAATCTTCAACCATGAACATTTTTATTGCGGAAGTTTTTTATTGTGGAAATCCATATGGATAAGTAAAAAGAAGTAATATCCCAATAAAAATGTTCATTGCGGAAGATTACTTCTTTTTACTTATCCGTATGGATTTCCACAACATTTTTGCTGTAACCATCGAGTTTAAAATAATCCAGCTTAGAAAATTATTATTGGAAAAAAAAGAAGTCGAGAGCCAGTTCCCAAAGAAGGTCATCAAGGTGAGCCGAAAAGCCCGAACAGGTAGGCAGGTATCGCCCACGGCGAGTGATTTTCTGGGATCATAAAATTCATGAAAATAGGTCAGCCACAACTTTACAACCAATTACGCACTTCCTATTACCTGACCAGTACACGACGATTTCCAGTGTGCGGTACATAACTTCATTATAAGTCGCATATTTCAAATAGCCTTCTTCGAAAACATCATTTGAATATTTAGCGGCTTATTTATTGTTTCCACACTCAAGCCATAATAATGTCACGCCTCGCCGCGCAGTATAAGACTTTCCGCCACCCGTAACCAAAGGCGTGCACAAGGGCTTCTCTTGCTTAAAGCTAAAACGTCACAAACACCAGGCACAGCCCCGTGCCACATTATACGATATTTCGTATTTACAACACAACAAACTGCTTCAAGTTTTAATGAGGCGCCAGATACTGCTTTTCCACAAGAACTACTGATACATATGCATATAGCTAGTCACTTGGATTCACGTACTGGGTATGCATGTTTTGATAACATGGTTCATTACTTCGGTGATTGCACTTACAGCGCCAAGGCGGTGAGCGGGAAATTATAATATGTAAAATTCAATAACATATCGCCAAAAGATTTTGACGACAAGGTAATGGTAGTGTCAACGATTTTTTTATGTTGTTTTAAATGGAATAATATTTAAATACACATTCCAGAGTATCATTAAAAATATAACCTTTAACATTTCACTCATTACATATCTATACGTACAAGGTTTTTTTCGTCAAATGTAACACCTATGTAGCGAGAATTGTTCGGAATGGCGATTGCCATAATCGTGTGTACCCCAGTGTCCGTAATGAGTCTTTTTCATTGAACTCTCCATGTAAACGGATATGACATAAAAAATCAATTGAAAACCAGTAGTGCCTTGGCGCATAAAGTACCCCCAAAAATTTAAAGAATATTTTTCAAAATCGCAGCGCTTCGAGTCGGGCCAAATCACGTGTTATTCACAGATTGACGGTCACACAGAAGGACGGGCATTTTGAAAAAAAAAAAAACTTTATGGGTCTCGCCGAACCCCAAAACGTGCATTTCCATTAAAATCTCGAAGTCAATTTTCTGAAGTTTTACATAACTATCAAGTTAATACAAGAAAGTAAAAAGGGTTAAAATTTTTTTCAGTATGTCACCGTCGTTATATTTATTGACTAAAATCTACTAATAGAAATTAATAATCTCGGAAAACGAAATTGCCTTTTTTATGTGCGAGTATTTACGAGTAAATTTTCAGCAAAAAGTTGGCGCAATTTTTATTTTTTGTGACATGTGGGACGGCTTCCGTTATCATCACACACTTTGCCCGAATAGTAGGCGCGAAGTGCCTTCTCGAGATGAAGTGGAGTTGAGTGGTCGTGATGCGCCAAATGCCAGCCGGAGGAAAGCGTGCTCTGGCCGGCCTTGCCTTTCGCTATCTACGGAGCCCGCCCCCATCCTCCCCCGATGATGCAGCCTGGCACAGCGGTCTCGCCGGCGACAGCCTTCCCTCGCACCAAGGCCGAACCAGAATGACGGCCGTTTTTCGGGGCCCGCTTTCTTGGCCCGGCGGCGGTCGCGCGCGCCTATTCCGACACGCAGCCGAAGCGCTTTCCCAACTGCTCGCGAACAGGCCGTCCGCAGCGCCAAAAACAACAGGAAAGCAAAATAGAGCTGAACAGATCAGGAGGCAGCAAAAAGAATCCCGGATACCGAACGTTTTTATCAAAAGTCTGTTCCTCTGTCCGTGTGTGACCATTATGGCCTAAACCTTGCGCAGAACTATCATCAAACTGATCAATCACTACACTATTGATCTTGGCGATGTCACGGTCCCTACAATTTATGGGCGTATTCTTTCACATGAAACCCTTCGATCGTTTTCGAAATTTTCTCAAAAATGGCTCCAACGTTTTTCTCACATTTTTTTCTCTCTTTCTCGATTAGAGCGAAGAGCGCCATTTCGCATAAATGGCGGAGGTCCATTTTGCAATAAAACCTCTGAAATGGCAAAAGTTAAAAATTTGTTCATCTAGCCCTATCATTCCTTACACGAAGAGCTTATAAAACACGAGTGGTTCTATCAACTTACGCGAGTAGTCCTATCAACAAAACGGATGATTATATCTTCAAGAAACTTGGCGTACACGCAAATGGAAACAAGGCGGTTTTATTTTGGTAATCTCCGCAGAAAACGGTGTATGTGTTCATAAGCTTTTATAGCAGGAAACTACTCAATTGAATACGTAACAAGCTATCACTGGACTTTTTTCTAAATAGTCCTCACCAGCAGAATAAACGTTGCTTTTGTTACATTAAACAGCGCAAGGTCGGGCTTGGCCCAGAGTCGCCAATCGCCCCTGCAGCGTCTAGTTTAGAAATACCACCGCGCAAGGTGCAGCATCTGACGCAAGCGGTGAAAAGTTATCCCGGTGCCATCGCTCCTTGGCGTCGCGCACTCTGTTGTTCCTTTCACTCGCCCCACCGCGCACCCACTTCTCCCCCCACCCCAACCCCCCGGCCCCAGGGGCCACCCACAGCCGCTCCAGCCGACGCCACTCCGCTCGGCGCAGGTGACAGGTGAAGAAGCACCCGGCGGGGTCAACAACACTTCTGTGCAAGGCGGCTGATCCTCCCAGTGCCTTGCAGAATCACAGCATCCGATTCTGCTCTCTGACTGTAGCGTATTACTCTCCTGATCCGCAAAACGATGTTAATCATCGGTAAAGCATCGGAACTACAATTCCTTAAAAATATCCTTCAAAACATTTTGTGTTTATTTTAACGCACTTTCTCTCGTTATAATGTGTCAACCGGTCGACAATGCCACTGTTTTATCTAATGTCAGACCTCTAGAATTACCCCCTCTCTCCCTCAACATGAACTGTATTGTTGGTAATTGCGTGGGCTCCAAATTAATTTGGTCATTTTCCCGGCCAGAGTCGACACAGTCATATTTCTGGTAATTGCGATATTCTCTGGCAGAATGATTATGGGACCCGATACGGAAAAGAAAACGTCTGAGATTCAATTTTATCTGACATTCAGACAGGGCACTTTTATATGCCACAAGCATAACATAGCCCATGATGTGGCACATGCTTAAACAGAACATTGAGGATTTTTACGCTCTTCCAAAATCCATCACCCATAGCTTTTGTTTAAGCCCGAATCGTCAGGGTTCCGAAAACATTAAGACCAGCTGCGACTACATTCGTAGTAAAGAGAAATAAGAAGTCCATGATTTTTGGACAGAAAAAAACTCGTATTGTGGAGTCATGATATCAAGAAGGTGAATTATGTCTTAATTACTTTCTACCTATTACTATGTCCTTTATGTCTTAATTACTTTTTCTAATATGCCGTGTAATCAGTTTTGAGGGTATTTAATTCCGAAATATTGATTGACGGCAAAAGATCTGTTTGCACATCTGTCCGTCTGTGGTCAACGCTAGCAGACAGGCAGGCGAACGGACGAACAGACAGACGGGCGGACGATTGTTTAAAAAAACACTTTTTCGGTATCAAGGGATCCCAAAACGTGTATTGAAATCTCGAAATCGATTTTCCGCAGCATTACATAACTTTCTCTATATACTATTGTGACATACCGATATGTCACATGAAAATAAACTAACATTTATTTGAAGACTATATGGTGGAATATGCATTAAGAAGTTTAGACGATCGAAAGGTCAGCTACACCAAAATATAACGAACGCATGGATTGGCTGGGTGAGAGAAGGACGGTCAAATGTTATGAAAAAAAAAGAAGGGAGTTTAATACGAAGCTTCGCGGATGAATCAAGCAGGAAGATTGATTCTGACCGGCATCGCGTGTCTGAACTGATCGTAGGTTCGTGAGAGGGAGCGAGTGTAGTGCAGATAGTCAGAATCGAGTTATCAGATCGTGAAATTTTAAGGACAGTAAATGATATTGCAGATATTGCATGTGGAAGTAATATTGATGCATAAATTGGGACTTTGTCGGGAGTGGTAATCGAATTATAGATTTCGGGACTATGTCATAGGACGTAATCGGGACTGAAAATTTCGATAGTTTGAGACCAGTTTGGATAGGAGCAGAAGAGGATTTCTTGGGACTTTGGACTACGGCAAGCTCGGAAGATATTTCGACTGAGAAGTCTACGAGGGACATCAACGAAGAATAGATAAGTTAACCGCGGTATAAAACTGTAAAATTCAAAGATATCTTGATCAAAGGCCTAACATCAAAATAATTTATTAAATTCACTAAATTGTTTACCAAAAAGGTAACAATAAACTTTATTAAATTTTGTTCTTTAGAAAAGAAAGTGATCTTTCATTTAGCCAATCCAAACAGTAATGAACTAGGAATTAGAATCATTCTATTTCAGATTCCCAGCAGCGCTGTATAGTCTGCGGATCCTATAATCCATTATAAAGGTAATAAGGATTATAATATATCGTGACCCATTGACACAGCAAGCCGGACGCTAAGATCTTTGCAAGATATTAAAGTAGAGAGAAAATTTGTATATCTCACTATGTATATTATTTCGTATATATGTATGTAGACGTGAAAGTAAAACTTGCAGCCGTTTTGGAAAAAGGTACAAAGTTCCTTTACTTGGAGCAAAAATTATGAGAAATCAGCGGGTTTTTTAAAATTGTAATTGACTTTATTGAATGAGCTAACTTTTAGCACATTTTGTATTAAAAAAATATGAAGGTTAACCAAATGGTCCAGTATGCTTCAGGTACTGTATCATTTCATATATCTGTCTTTTGCACTTAAAGTTCCATGCAATTGTTTCTGAAGATAAGTAATTAAATGACTCACGTTTAACTTTCTGCTAATTTTAAAATTAATAAATGTTGATGTAACGGTATCCAATATCTTATATTTTAATAGAAATGACGTTTTCGTTCATAACTAACAAAAAATCAGAAGAGTTTACAAGTTTGTTATACGTTTGACACAAAATATTCAAAATTGACTTTTATGTACTACCATGTACTACATAGCCATATTTGCTATGTTATACTTAGTCCAATTCTCCTCATATCTTTGTAAAATTTCCCGTTCTCCAGGATATATTATTACATTATTGAATTTTACAGGATTATAACTGTGCTGGTGTGAAAAAATAATGAGATACTTAATGCTTTTCGTGAGATGGAACTCGATCGTTCCGTTTACGACAGATAAAATACCTTGGCTAATATCTAACTTAACTACAAAGCCATTCAAAAGATGATCGCAAAATACAGCTTTATCATTCAGAAACTGTCACGATCAGTATTTTTAAACCTCTTACCCCTTAGTGACATCTCTTTAGAAAATTTTAAATACTGAGATTTACGATGAAACATCGTTCTGCCGACCGTATTACAACACGAACAAACCATTCCACATTTATAAAACGATCCCAATTGATACACTTGAAATAGTCACTACATAAGGATTAAACTACGAAGACAAATGTAATACAAATTCATACTATAAAATGTTTTCAATATTCTACACTTGAATCACTATATTCACGGTACAGTGTGTTGTATTATTAACTAACATTGAGTAAATTTTTTTGGAAAAGTCCTAGGGTCTTTATGTGAAGTAGTCCCAAAATTTAAAGAATTCTTTTCAAAATCGCAGATCTTAATGTCGGGTCTGATCGATCGGGGAATTTATATTTTGACAAAAATACTACAAATATTTTAAGAGCAAGTTTTGTTCACAGACTGATGGACGGACGTTTTGGAAAAAACCCTTTGTCTGTATTAGGGAACCATAAAATGTGGATTTTAATTACGCTACTTTTAGGGAAAATAATTTACTACGTATATGAGCAAGAAAAATTTGCTTTTACGGTATCAGGGAGACCCAAAAAGAGTTTTTCTGTAAAGATGCATGTTTTGCCGGAGCACTACATACCTCACTCTATACTATGTATAATTACTTTGTATATACGTACGTAAAGGAGAAAGTAAAAATATATGAGACAGGCTAAAGCGTTACGAATGTCAATGTTTCATACCACAGTTTGATCACTCCATCTTCTAGTAACTCTTACACATTTCGTTCGCCCCTAAAAGTTTAAGAGCGACAATATTAAAATTTATACATTACAATTGAGATGTTTATTAATACTTTGAATATAATTATTTGTCTTCAATTTCTACTTGTGAAAGGCGTCGTTTTGGTTTCGCCAATTCCAATTTTATAAGTATTGGAAATATTCGAAAAATTTCTCAAAAGAAAATACTAGAACTTACCGCAAGGAATTAGGTTAATATTTCATCCATTCAAGAGTTATTAATTTTGATTTCTTTCAGAACAATAGCTCCATAGATATCTAGTTAATTTCTACGTGTGTGTATATATATATATATATATATATATATATATATATATATACATACTTGTCTTGCAATATGGAGTTACGGAACCAATAAACTGATCCCGAAAGTGTATCGTCCCGGATCGGAGGGACAAGAAGAAAGAGAAGGAAGCAACGTGCTCTTGGCCCCCTTGCGTGATCGCGCGGGGAAATTATTGTTTTCCGTACAACTCGCCTTCCACTCGTCTCGAAACTTCCGGCAACGTATCTACAGCTGCCTTGCGTCAACATTCCGTTATAAATGGAGATCGGTGGAGCCGATTTCAAAATGACGCGTTTCAGCCCCGTGTCTGTATCTTAAATCCGAGCGTTCACACTTTAAATGGCCGAGACGTGCACAAATATTGAGGAAATGAATGAAACAGTAATTTTTCACGAAAAAGAAAACAGTAATTTTCAGAAAAAAATGCTGGGAAAAGATAAAAAGGTAAGACTGGGAAGCCAGCACGTGGGAAAGAATGTAACTTGAATTACGTAGTGAAATGTGGAACACATGAGAGTACACGCGACATCACAAGAAAAGAGAAATTTTTTCTGAAACACGTAACAATATACAATGGTCTATCAGTATCATGTGAGTGCATGATCGTTCCGATGTAACGATTAAAGTAATAATGCCACCCGGCATATCTTGTGTTCCTAGCTTTCTTCGTTAACAAAGGAGCAAAATAATTCGTAATAAACTTTAGAATCTTGAAGATATAACACTCTACAAAGTTTTGTGTACGGGGAGTATTAATGCAATTTTCCATTGGTTTGCAAAATAATTTAACCTTAAACATGAGTTATATATGGCCGTTAAAAAGTTAATTGCTGAAGAAGGAAGATTTTTGATAATAATATTAGGTATTTTGTAATTTCTAGGTGATTTTTAATTCTTTTAGCTTTTTGCTAAATGAAATTAATTTCTGAAGGAGAGATAAATTAAAATTTTTATGGTACTTTGTGGAATGGACATTGGAATTCTCGTGAAACTGTATTATGAAATAGAGGGTTTAAAATAGTAGTATTATTAAAAATTGATTCAAATTGAGAAGCTAAAAGTTCTACTTTTTCTGGGTCTGTAGTTGCAATTCTATTTCCTTGTTCCATTTTGACAATTTGAGTAGGTTTTTTTTGTTATTTGTTGGATAGTTGACCATTGGGCTGCTGAGTTAGGTTCAATTTGTGAAATATAATTATTAAATTTGTGATTCCTACATTTAACTTATTTATAATTAACTTATTTATAATCGTTCTAGTTAAATAATTTAATGTGTTTTTATCTATAATGTTACGGTTCATTTGCCATAGTCTACGTATATGATGTTTATAAGATATAAAATTTATTATTTTTTTAGATATATAGTTTGATTTGTTTATTGCATGCTTTTAGTTCTTTGGATTGAAGATAATTTGATAGCAGTTATTATATTAGAATAAAATCTTTAAATTGCTTGATCTATATCTTTTTCATTATTAAGGGGTTTTGGTTTTACATATTTTTTTATAGAAATTAACGAAACGAGTGTACAAAGAGGTGTATAATTGCATGAATGATATGTTCAAGAAAACGAGCGACGATAGGAGCGCGTTTTCTTATATACCATGAGTGCAATTATACACCTTTATACACATGTTATCTTCAATATTTTTTCCTTTCCATTTACAAAAAATTAAAATTGTAAGAAATTCAAGTGCATCTTTTCCACCCGATGTATGCATTTCATGACGTAGTATCTGAAAAAGATCTATTTTAGTGAACCGTGCAGTGTTTTTGTTTCCATGAAATATTTGCAAACGGAAGGTAACTACTGAACATATTGCGCATAAAATATTAGGAGCTGACCAAAGCAAGAAAACATTACTTCCCACGAAAAGTAAAGACGGGTATTAGAGACAATACAACATGTATAAATATTGGGAAAAAACTAGTCTTACATGTAAAACATTTAATTTATTCACGTTAATTATTTTATGTTGTTCCATAAGTCAGCTGGCTTAACGTTTACTTCTACAATTTAGTTTTATTCATTCGTTGTGTATATGTAGTTCTTGTAGGTACGTAATATGTGATGAAGATTTTTGTTCATGTTTCATGGCCGACTGCAAATATCTCTTTTCTTAATTACACTATTTGGCTCCGTTTCTGAATTCTGATTGGTAGGTCGTTTTAATTGCACGCGTGCCATTAAAACAGAGATAATCAACGAATTTTCATGGAATTAATGAGAATATTTAGTTAACTAAACGAAAAATATATTCAAATGGAACAGTTTTAAATCTAGTAGTCCGATAAGTAAAAAGTTTTTATTAATTTAAATATGGAGAATACAATGAATTTATTTACACTAAGACTGGGTTGTGATCTGAATTTAGAGCGGGAATAGGATGCTGGGAGATTGGTAGAGTGAAATTATTAGTAACAATGAGATCTAGTATATCGAGAGTTACACTGTTATTGTAAGACTTATTTGAAGACTAATTTGAAGAAGTATTTGTTTATGAAAACCATTGGCATTACAATTTAATAACTTTATTGAGTGAATATATATAATTTGAAATAATTTGTTGTATTATATTTTGTATTTGAGAAATTATAGCATTAATTATCTGAGACGTTATTATAGAAAGAATAGGCGTGATATTATAGTTGTTGTTTGAGGATGTTAATTGTTGGTGTAAAGTGTTCTATGATCTTTTAGAAGGGGTAGGAAAATGTGGAAAGTTATTTACACTTTGAATATTTGGTACAGGGGTAGGGTAATATGTGTTGTTCATTTCTTGAGTAGTCCTTTTATATTGAGGATTATTTGTTGTTCTTTTGATACGAGTATTTTTTTGTTATTAAAATTTTGATTATTTAAAAATTTTTAATAAAATCTGCACAACCTCTATAATTTGCTGTGATGTTTAAACAGTTAACACATTTTGGATTGCTGTTTTTGGTTTGTTACATTTTGAATAATGATGGGTGACAGTTCAACGAACACATCCAGGTTCCATTTTGCGGTTCGCCTGGGTGTGACTGAACCTCTGGCTATTTTTACGCTGAATAGGGCTGATTTTATTTTTAAATTTAATTTCAACAATACTATTGAATAAATTATTTAATTCAATGATATCTTTCCCTTGATCATGATGGTAGAGTTCAAATGCACAGTTTTCTAATGTTTCTCTATTTTTGCCAAACAGTCTATAGACATGTTATTGGGAAATTTTTGAGTAATTCAGTTTTAATTTTATCATTAGAGTATGATAATGGTACATCACAAATTATTGCTGAGTGTGTTAGGATTTCTGTAGGTAAAGTATGGAATTTCATTAGAGTCACAGTGGGCTCCATAGTTTCTGAAATTTATTATATTTTTGAAAAATATTGAAATTTTAATTTTTGCTTCAAAATCATTAGAAATTGTGGATTTATGTCTGAAATGACCATAGAGAAATTCCGCAAGGTATTGGCAGATTTTGAACCACTAATTGGAGGAGGAGTAGTATTTTTTAGGTTTGAAGTATTATCACCACCGGCTTTATCTTCTTCAAAACTTCATGAAGTAAGTCTGCTTTCAGTACTATTTATATTAGGCCTTGAGTCTGAACTATGGAATGTTCACTACCTTGATCAATGCTTCTACTTTTGGGTTGTTGTCTTCACTGTAATTTTTCTGCAAATTTGGATTAGGTAGAGAACTAATATCACTTCGTGGGTTACAAGGTACACTTTGTTGAAGAGTACTCGTATATTACCTCTTGTTGAGATTTACGATTCCCCTCAGTTTTTGCGCTTGTTGTTGGAGAATTAGAACTTGCTGTTCCAACATTGCAATTTTTGGATCTTCATACGTGGAAGATTCAGAACCAAAAGGAGTAGTTTGCACTTTATCGAGATTTTCACATAAGTTTGGGTCACTTACCGCAGCCATCGCTGAGGATATTAGCTGCCGTGTTGAAGGGCAACTGGTGTTGTCCATATTTCACCAGTTCTTGCTCTTATAACAGGTCAATTTTATATGTTATGAGTCTAAGCACGAGAATTAAACCTCTGTATACAAGATGTTTGTTTTGCTGCATTTTAGGACGTGGCCCACACCGAACTTGGTGTGGTTTTACTTTTCACTACTTCTTAACTAATCACACTGATAACTAAAAACTGGCCATTGTTCAAACGTCCGCTGATAACGGTAACCACGAGCGCTCACGGGGAAGTCTTTTTCTCTACGAGAGTTGATCTCCGAATCATTTAAATTGTAATGTATAAATCTTAATATTGTGTGTCTTAATTTAGTCAAGAAGCAATATTTGCAATTCTTCTAACTAGTACACTATTCAACTTTTGTAACAGTAATAACCTAGTGGTGCACAGACTTTCTCGTAGTAAAGTTTTCTAATTTCCTTGGTCTGGATTGGCTTTACGTTCTTGCCCCACCCTCTTGTCAGCTGCCATCTATCGCCTCAGTACATTTTTTAAAATATTGTTTTCAATTTTTCTTTCCTAATTGGAGAACCGAAAAACTACTTCAAGGAAATTAAAGAAGAGTAAAACCTCGTTCTAAATGGCAATTTTCATTGAAAAACTTAAGAGTCGTTTTCAAGAAAATGGTATTTAAGCCCTACTGTAAATGCAAAATTTAAAGCTCTTTTCGCAGGAATCTAGTGAGTTTTCGAAAAACTCCATTTTTAAGTAATTTAAAGTATTTTCACTGACAAATGCAAAAATGAATACAAATCGATGGAAAAGTGCATATTAACGGCATGAGACATATTAAAAAAAATACATTGGTGTAATTTTTGAAAAAATAAAAGAATACATCAAAACGAACTTTACGTCATATTAAATAGTGCAATTAGAACTATTCGTTGTAAAAGTTTGAAGAAAAAATTTGGAGGCATTTTTGAGAAAATGGCATTTATGCGTTTCTGAAATTGTGGAATTTTGAGTTCTTTTTCACAGAAACTGTTTCATTTTCCAGAGATTTTATAAGACATTTAAAGCATATGTACCCATAAATACCATAATATGAAGAAATTTTCGGTAATGAAAATATTAACGGCGTGAGAGACGAGTCAAAAAATTTCATTTTTATAATTTAAAAAATTACGTTTGTAAATGTAAAAAAATACATTTCAATTTAAAAAAATTACATTTCAATTTAATTTTTGGAACCAAAAGAAAAGAGAATTATGACGTTTATGACATCTGATTCAGTGAATGTAGCACTATCCATACCAAAACTTTTAAGAAAAATATGGACCGTTTTTTTAGAAAATCTTGTTTTTGTACATTTTTAAAATTGAAAATATTGCACGCACTATTGCACGAAAACTACTAAAATTTTCAAAAAATCTGCATGATCTTAATGAATGAACTATTTATGGACAACACATTTCATTTGAAGGAAAAATCTCTGCCTTTATTTTTGTAGTTGCAGGAAGACCCGGAAATAATTCAAACTTTTAAAATTTTCGAAAATTCAGAGTTAACAGTGAAAATCGGACCCATGCCATCTTTATAAGTGTATTTTAGACTATTCTTGCAAGAAATTTAAAGAAAAGAATTTGGAGCCATTTTCGAGAAAATTTTTAAAATGTCCATGGGGCTTCATGTAAAATACCCCTAAATTTTGAAGAATGTTTTTCAAAATCTCGAAGCTTCAACTACAGCAAGATGGACAAGGGTTTCTGCAATTCGGAAAAGATTGTACGCTCGGTTTAGGCGCTAGTAGTTTTCACAGACGAACGGACGGACGTTGTGCTTTCAATTGGTTTTTTGGCATCAATAACCCACAAAACAGGGATTGTGGCTAGACCACGTGTTAGAGGATTTTTAGTAGTTACGCAACTGGATTTATTCACATTTTTGTTGTCATGGCCCGGCAATGAATTTTATTGAACCGAAAATCTGCCGTTTTTTCGCGCAGCATTATATAATTTACTCTATACTACATATATTACTCCGTATATACGTACGTATATGAGAAAGTAACTAGAGGTGCTAGAGAATGGCACAGACTTTCTCGTACGAAATGTTTCTAATTTCCTTTGTGCGAATTGACTTTAAGGTCTTGCTTCATTCTCTGGCCAGCTGCCATCTATTGTCACCGAAAGTACATTGTCTTGACATTTTTTCAACTTTTCGGTTCATTAATAGTAGTTCTGAAATATGAATTCAAGAATATTAAAGAAGAGTAAAAACTCGTCCGATATAGAAATTTTCATTGAAAATGAAATTTTTTCGCAAACAATTTTTCGCGCAGCATTACATAACTTTCTCCATTTACAAATATTACTCCGTAGATACGTACGTATACGAGCAAGTAAAAATGAAGGCTGCTTCATGGAGTTTGTCAATGGAAATTAATAATTCTATTTAGTTGTTGCCAAAGTTTCGAAAAATTTATTTCCATCATCAGGACTATAATGTACTAGATCAAAAACAATAAGAAAATGTTAATTAAAAACTCAAAGAATATCTGTAAACTCAAAGAGACTTTCTTACTCTTACAATGACTGTAAACATTATAACAATTAAACTTTACAGTAATTTTACGAGAAAGGAGAGGCTTGAGAGTTTAATTAAAACATTATTGTTCTTCGTCCTGTTCATTATACCCCTGAAGACAGAAATTATTTTTTCGAAACATTGGAAAACAACTAAATAGTACTCTTAATTTTCATTAAGTAAGCCCCATGAATCAGTCTTCGAACAAACTTTTATGGCCGGAAGGATTCTCCAAGTAATAAAAAAACGAATCTTCCAGTAATCATAGTATACTGCCTATTTTTGAGACATAAATTTCTAGAAATATTGATTCATATACGAAACTGTCGGAAACATACGCCACGACAACAAAAAAAAGAAGAAAAATTTTTTTTAACATTTTTCACTGGCATAAATTCTTAGGTTACCTCTTTTAGCTTACCAAAAACAGAGATAACGATCAAACGATGTGCGAGGTAAAGAAACATCAACAAATTCAGATATTCTGCTATCGCTTCCTCATTACTTGCCTTGATGACTGCATTCGTGTGTGGCGTAATATCCAAACAGGAGAGCTACTATATATCAGACTTTCATCGTAAGAGGCGTCTGAAGGCCCCTTGGAGTCCCCCTCCTCCAGCTCCGCGCCCAGGACCACTTGAGAACCGGCAGCTGGAAGGCAAGGCAGGCGCCTCGGCTGTCGGCTTTGCTTTCGCCTCGCGTCGAGCAGTAGCGGGGCAGACGGAAAGGCGATCGGGCGACCGATCAGGCGGGTGATCGAACTGGCGATCTGGCAGGCGGACGATCCGATGGGCGAGTGATCAAACGGGCGATTGATCGGGTGATCGGAAGGGCGATCGGGCGGGCGCGAGCAATCTGGCGAGTGATGGAACGGGGAACCGAACAGGCGATCCAATGGGCGATCGAACGGGTGATTGGGCGGGCGATAGAACGGGTGATTGAGCGGGCGATAGAACGGGTGATTGGGCGGGCTATCGGGTGGGCGATCGTATGGGCGATCAAGCCGGCGATCGGGTGGGCGATTGAGAGACGGGCGATCGGGCAAAGGGCGATCGGGCGAAGGACGATCGGGCGAAGGGCGATCGGGCGAAGGGCGATCGGGCGGGTGATCGGACGAGCGGGTGAGTGAGCAAGAGATACATCAAGGATTTGACTTGCTTCCTCTGTCTACAGTCCCATTTGGTCCATTGTCTAGGACTTTGCTTTCTTTCGGGTTCCTCAATTATTACTTTCATCAGCGTAGTAATGTAAGAAAAAATGTCAATTAATTTTTCTAAAAAATTTGATTTACTTTTCCCTGATATAGAAAAATTGGATTTGGAAAAGTAGTTGGTGGAAGTGTTCGTACAATATAAGTTGGAAATTTATAACATTAAGTTATCGTTTCCAAGAATGGGAGGAGAACGTTTTTGCTCAATTTTGAATCGAATTGGAACAACGTTTGGAAAAATAGAGTCGGTTATGACTTTGTTTAAAAACAATAAATGTTTCAGTAAGTGATTGTCCCAAAGAATTTACTTTCGAATTTATTATTTTCGTTTCAATTGCTTCGATTTTGAAGTAGATTTAACATTTTTAAAAATGATATAATTTCTGCATTATACCTCCCCAAAATGGTAGATTGTATAAAAATATTCATATAGCAGAATTTTCAAAATATATCATAGGCGAAACGTCAAATGGTTGCGATAGGATCAAACATACAAAACAAAGCAACTAGAGAAAATAGAATATTTTTAGTTAAATTGACAGTTGTCTGTTGCTTCTCATTTCCCAGCTTCCCAGTTTTTAAATAACGCATTAGTTAAATATTTACGAAATAAGTTAATTTTTACTTACGTGACACGAGTTAAATACTGCCTTATTTCATGGTAGTTAAATAACGCTATGTTTTCGTTTCGTGACAAAATGATTAAAATGGAAATGGGGAGGACCTATCAGCCGACTTGATCCGGAAAGATGGACTCACACAACCACTCAGTGGGACCCAAGAGTAGGATGGAGAAGTTTAGGACGACAAAGAAAAAGGTGGCAAGACGAATTTGTAAGCAAAATAGATAATTTATGAGACCGTATAGCTAGAGACAGTGTAAAATGGAAAGAAGTGACTAATGTTATTCTAGAAAGAACAAATTTGTAAATTCATATCTGTAAATAGTAGTGTAAATAATAGTTCAAGATAAGTGTGTGTGTGATAAGTGAAACATCAGTTTCATCACATTAGTGATAGCAAAATAATGTGAAACAGTGAAAAGTGCTACAGGAAAAATCAAAGGTTGTGTTAAGAACTGATGGACAATATATCTATACCGTATTCTATATAACATAATTGTAAATGTTAAATAGGCAAACATTTAATTTCGCTAGGTTTTAGGTCACCTGGTAAGTTCTTCTTTGTGAGCTACCCCACCTGAGAAAACGAGGCTTTTGCCCTTTATTACAGCTTTAATAATAATAATAATAACAACAATAATAATAATAATAATAATAATAATAATAATAATAATAATAATAATAATAATAATAAAAATGTTTTCGAGAGAAAATATCGCTCACAAATGTTCAGTTATTAGAGAACTTATTTCCATATTTGAGCTCTAGAACCTTCAGATTTCCTTTTCCTAGATATTACTTTATCTTTTATTATTCACAATCAAGCTTGACAATACTGCTTATCGGCAATAATGATTATTTTAGGTTGGAAAAAGAAGACATCAGATACTGAGAAAAGGCCTTCGGGAACGTTTCCGGTTTTTGCAATGTGATTCGTCAGTATAAGTTAATGATTTCATACCACGAACCTCCAAGGTCGTTACTTCATCTCGCATTCATACGTCTACAAGATACAACTGCCCGTTCTTTTATTTGTTTATTTCCAATTGTTCGTTGTTCTTAGCAAGCACAACTCATCAGAGTCAATCATAACTTCCAAAGGCATGGACCTTCCTGCGTGCATGCACTTAAAACACGGCACATGAAAGTTAAAAAAAGGAAATAAAGGCAAAATCGGTGTTTCGATATGGTTTTTTATGCTTGAAATACACAGACATGGTTGTCTCTGGTTGAAATACAGAGATATACTGCATATTTGTAGGCACGATAGAAACGTATTTGTTACATTTGTTAGTCGTTCTCTAAAATTCACCCATTCATCACTTATTATTCACCTTTTCTCCTTTGGAACAGACTCAAAAATTATTATTTCTTTCTGTATTAAGAAATGACCTAAATTTTATTTTTACGACTTTTTTAAACTGTTCTCCACCTATCTCCTTTACACTAGCAACATACGATGGGCTATTCTTGCGACTCTGCAGGTGGCATGTGGTCGGAGTTTGAGTGCGGCTGGCTCAGAGCTACAGATTAAATTATAACTCATAAATGTTATATAATAAATTGTATGGACCAAAATTAAATTTGGTACTTAAGTGTCAAAAATACGGGGCGTACAGAGAGTGAAATTTCCATGCATGAAACTATCCAATACATACAGACATTAACTCTAGATAGTAGATATTATACAATACTTCAAACTTTATTTTAACTCTGCCATAGACTCCTGATACTAATCAATTTAAACATTTATGGATATGCCTCAAAATTAACCTCTAATAGAAACATCTCTTCAAAGTAAAAACTAAGACTGCATTTTTGGGAAAAGAAAAAAAGATAGGTCGAAAGTCACCACCAAAATGGTTCATTCCTTGCCTAGAAGATAAGACACATCATCAAGTCAATAATCCGGTCAAATCAAATCGTTAATGGCAATGAATTCATTAACAGAGATGTCAAGACAGGATGTAAGAATTCTTTTCACATATTCCAATTTTTCATATTTCATTTGTGCTTTAGTAGTTTAATATATTATTAAACCCCTTATTTCTTATATATTTATTAATTAATAATACAAGAAAATTGTAACATTTTCCCCATGTTTAGTAAAAGAAAGAAAATAAATATTTTTTTGTTTAATTATCTACTGTACGAGTACATTTTTCTTTTACTATAGGTTCTGTTCATAATACTATATTTAAAATTCATATGACAGAAATAATGTCACCAAAAGTCTTTCGTTTGTTTACCTTAACTTCCGCACAAACGGGGCCATATCCAAATGAACATCCCAATTCCTTCTGAGATTACTGGCATGTTCTGCCGATTGATTGTTTCTGGACATGTTAATTGCTATGGTAATTCGTTAGTTTAATGAAGTGTCAACAAGAGGAGAGGTTATGACAAAGTCGAGGAAGGAAAGACCGCGCGCGGTCCATGGTCTGTCCTTCTCCGGTACTTCACCGGCATTCGCCTAGTATTGATCGGGTAAATGACGAAAAACTACACATGAAAGCCGCTATCCTCCACACAGCGCATGAATTCGAACTAACAATGTAGCTAGAGTCGAAAATCCCCCACTGTCGGTACTAGAACCCTAAGTCCTGCTGGTGAGACTCGCTGCAGAAACAGTGGCACTCCTGGCTTGGAGATAGCTCAGCCGGTGCATGTTCTGCTAACACAGGAAACGTTGATGAACAGAAAAGAGACACCCATTTAATATTTCTTCAATTGCAGTGTACGGTTACTTCACTCCTGACTGAGAAAACCACTACCGAACCGGGAGAGATGGTCCAGGGCATCAACTGATGCCACTGCAGCACCTATGACCGGGAGGTCCTAGGTCGTCCTAAGTCAGGATTTTCGACACTAGCGTGTCAGCTAGGTCGAATTCTGTTGCTGTCTGGAGGAGAATTCTAGCGGTCGGCTGCTATGACCGTTAGTTTTCTGTAGTTTCTCCGAGCAAAACCAGACGAATGCCGGAGCAGTACCCTGACAAACGGGCCACGGACCGTGCTCTTTCTTCTCTTCCTCTTCCTTACCATATCCTCACCCCCTACAAACATGCACTACACTACCACACGTGCGGGAAGACCGGTCGGGAGTTTCGAACTTGTGTTGGCTGGGGCGGTGCCCTGTTGGTGAGAGATACCTGGTTGAGGAAAACCCCGCCAGCCGACAGTAGATCGACGTCGGATCTCACCACACAGCGGGGGAAGACCTCCGTCACCTCCGGATGAAAAACACGCACTACACGTACTGGACTAATGACCATAGTAATTGACGAGTCCGGAATCACTATCAATCAATCAATCAATCAATACCGCGACGAAAAGTCAATAATTCTTGCCCATGAGGCCACCCTCCTCAGCCTAAACGAGAATCGTAAATCTGCCTCATGGTCAATTTCTTTTAGATCCACATCGAGGATACGAATGGGCGGTTGTAGAGTAGGAATAAAGCAACGGTGGTAATGATGTCGATTCGGACAATAGAAACAGAGTAAAGAGGTGAAACCATTCGAGTAAATCTACCGTGAACCTGTTTCGCCTACCACAAATTCTCCCCGCATCGTCAGGAATTTGAACCCCCAGCACCCCCGAAGGCGACAGTGCTCACCGCATCACCACAGACTTCACCTGAGTGGATTCGGGCCCTCTCAGAGATTCCAAAGAAGACAGCCCCTCCCCCCCCCCAATCCCACACACCGCCCGGGGTCCGTGTGTCGGCGCCCACCCCGATCACCTTGAGTTCCAGCGAGCGAGGCTTGATCGCGCGGCACATGCGTTTGTTGTGAAGGCGCGCCCGCTTCTCCATCACCACCACCACCACCACCACCACCACCACCACCACCGTCACCTCCTCCTCCTCCAGCACCGCCGTCTGGGCATTGGCCGCGCAGAACAGCGAGCCCGGCGCTACTTCCCGCGAGCGCCCGCGCCGCCAGTCGAGCCCCGACCGCCCGCCAGACCACACGCCCCGCGTCGCCGCCGCCGCCGCCGCCGCCGCCGCCGCCGCCGCCGCCGCCGCCGCCGCCGCCGCCGCCGCCGCCTCCGGTGCCACCGCTCCGCGCCTCCGCGGGAAACGCGGATCAACTAGTGAGTACGGCCAGCGATGCGACGTCCATGGCGATGGTTTCAAAACGTCCGTGTTTTCACAGAAACATTGATGTTTTACGGTAGCTGTCTACCTGAGAATGATAAAAAAAATCGTGAAATTGCGTGTTTTTCAGTTTTTATTGGGTCTTAAGCTCTGTTTTATTCCCTATTAAATGCTTCAAACCTATTATAACCTATAGCAATTATAACTTAAAAGCTCTCTTTTAAATGCTTGCTACGTTTCTTAGTTTTTGAGAAAATATGTTTTTCGAAGCGAGAGTCAACTGTCAAGCCCTTAGTGAGTGAACTTCAGATGCATTTTCCCGAACTGGGAATTTCCAGCACAGTTTTATAAACTAAAATAAATTTATAATCAATAATTTTTTTGAAATAATCATATTCTGACTCTTAAGTTTTAGTTTTCACCGCACCTTTACTATTCTCGTTCATTCACTAGAATATTCAATGGGGATTGATTTAAAAAAAGAACTATCAAAACATATCAATTTATTGTAGTTATGATGTTTGAAGTAAAAACCTACATTTTACCCAATTATTTATAAACAAATAGAAACTTTTTTTAATAAATTGCTCACTAAAAGCATAAAGATATCAAATGTACAAGGGAAAACAAAACAGATCCAAAATTCTAGACTTTCTTCTCAGGTAGATATCGACCTATTAAATTCGATTTTTTAAACATTGATGTTTTGTGCTCGATGATGTTACGTTTTTGATGTTTTGTTTTTGAATGGGAAATTCCCATCATCACAATTTTGTAAAAGATAAAATATGAAATAACTGATGATCTGTCGTATTATGTGTGAGAACCAGACGAACGCGGTTTGCACTGCATCGAGCAGATTCTCTCTCCCGAAATAGCACCGACGCTGCTATTTCCTACGTCTTTCCTCGAATTTCACGCGTGGAGAGGCGGTCACTGCTTGCATCGTGTGTGTCGTGGTATCCTAATTTTATAAGTCGTGTTTCAGTCATATGATATTTCATAAAATTTTCAATTATTTTTTTTTACCTCAAATGTGATTACAGTCATTACTTATAAGGTAGGACTCTTGAAATTATTCAAATGACGGTAACATTAAAATAGGTTCTACTGAAATTCATATTTATTATTTCATGTATTTAAAAAGTAATTTTACCAAACACTAAACAGAGCAACATTTTTAGCGTTTTAAGATCACCGTTGAAATTGTGTCACTAAATACATAAGTCATTCAATAAGTAATGAGACAAATCGCTGCTGCCCAAAAAAAGGTTCAATTAATAAATACTATATTTTCATAACGTCAAGTTGGCTTCCTTGTTATGTTATTTGTTCATCTGTTCGACACCTTCTTGAAAACATGACCTGAAAATTACTTAGTTAACAATGGCGGGTACTCTCGAGCGTTGCACCGAGGAAGAACAACGTGTTGTGGTAAGATTTGTAGTCGCAGAGGGAGTCAAAGGTTGTGAAATTCACGGCAGGGTGCTGAAAGTGTACCGCAGTAATTGTCTGAACCGTTTGAACGTGCACAAATGAGTGGATTAGTTTAAAAGTGGCCGCATAAGCGTGTTTGACGAGCAACGAAGTGGAAGACCGGTCGAAGTTGCATCTTCCTGCCTTGAATTTCCCATTAGCACGTCAATTCGAAACAATAGGCTTATTATTGTTGAACTGATAGCTGAAGTGCACGGAAGTGTTGGAATTGTCCAAGTCGTTCAGAAAAAACTGCAGTACACGAAAATCTGTGCGATATGGATTCCACGATAGCTTACGGATACTCACAAAGAAATTAGACATCGAATCAGTCGACAAATGAAAGAACGTAGTTTAATTGAAAAAGAAACATTTTTCAGAATAATAGTAACTTATGATGAAACATAGATCCATCACTGTGAGCCGAAATCCAAGCGACAAAACATTTCATGGACGCATACGTATTCTCCCACTCGGAAAATATTCAACAGTCAGACCTCTGCAGGTAGCGTCATGCTTACAATATTCTGGGACTCACAAGGGCATATTTATTGTGATTATCTCGAAGAACAATGAACTATCAACAGCTAATGTTATAGTAATATGCTTGAAAACAAATTAAAGTCTGCCATTCGGATGAAATGTCGTGGACTCTTGATAGGAGTCATTTTGCTTCATGACAACGCGCGCCCACATACCGCACGCATAACTCAAGAGGTACCTCATGAAGAGGGGTGGGGGATTCTTCCACATCCCCCTACAGCCCCAATCTCACCCATCGGACTTCCACCTGTTTGGACCCCTGAAAGAGGTGTACGTGGAAAACATTTTTCATCAAATGAGGGAGTTAAAGATGTGGTACAAAAGTGACTTCGAGATCAACCGAAGAAATTGTATACAAGATGCATACGCAATTAGAAGAACGATGCGACAAATGTGTAAGTGCTCTTGGAGACTATATTGAAAAGTAGACAAAGTATTGTATTCATCAAATAAATCGTTTTTGAGCTGCAGCAATTTGTCTCCTTACTCACTGAATGCCCCTCGTACATTCACATTTTTAATTTTCACACATTTTGATTTTTTCGGGGGGGGGGGGCTGCTTTTTAGTATTGCCCCGGGCTCAAAATTGTCAAGCTTTGGCAACTACTGGTCGTGTGCGTAGGATCTCTCCCTTCTTCCCTTCTTTGGTGAACTGACGACTGATCCCTTGAGATGTCCCTGCGCCCTCAGGCTTTCAGGCTCGCTTTTGTCTAATGTTATTTTTTAACATTGTTTTCGGTTGAATCTTAATACGGCCACTGTCAAATTCAGTTTTGTTTCTCAGGAATTGGACGTTAGAGGTACTAAACCACCTTTAAACCATCGATGTTTAAAAAATCGATGGTTATTGATCGATGTGTTATTAATATCACGATGTCGATCAATGATGTGTTGTAACAATTTTGTTGCTCACGAATTTAACGTTAAAGGTCACTAAACCAACACTAAAACTTTGGTCTTTCAAAAATTGATGGGTTTTGGTCGATGTGTTATTAATATCGATGTTTTAATTTTGAACAAAGATGTTTGATAACATCGATGAGTGATTTGCGCTTTGATTTTCACATAGAAAAGCACGAAAGTTGCGTTATTACACCCCACGCGAAACAATACTCGTTTCTTCTTGTGCGCAGACAATCGGCAATCGGCGATTCTAATTTCTTAATTAGCATTCATCATAAAGAACGAAAAGCAAAATTTACTCTCCAACAAATATGAAGATGATATATTTTGTGATTTGTAAAGTGAAATGTGTTAGTCCAAATTTATTTCAGAAAATATTTTTTCTGTAATATTCACTTTCGTCAAAAAATAAATATCAAATTATAGATTAATTCTGTATTAATTTTATATTAATCCCCTCCTGCTTCTCGTGTCGTCTAAATGTCTTTCTTCTAAAAATTCCACTGCACAAAAAATGACATATCTTACGGTATTGGATATTCCGAAGCAGTGAATTTCCTATAGCAACGAAAATTGTTCATGAATGGCTTTGGTCATTAGCCAATGGCTTTGGTCATTAGTCCCGTTAGTGTGGTGCATGTTTTTCTCGAGAGATGGCGGTGATCTTCCCCCGCTGGATGGTGAGATTCGGCGCCGACCTGCCGTCGGTTAGTGGGGTTTCCCCCTAACCAGGACTCTCCCACCAGCGGGGCACCGCCCCAGCCGGGACAAGCTCTAAGTTCTCGACCGACCTCCCGGAATATGTAGTAGTGTAGTGCATGTTAGTGTGTGTGTGTGTAAGGGGTGAGGATAAGACAAGGAAGGGGATGGACAGATTGCGCGCTGTCCGTGGCCCGTTTGGTAGGGTACTGCTCCGGCATTCGCCTGGTGCTGATCGGAGAAACCACGGAAAACTACCGATCAGAGCGACCGGCCGCTAGAATTCTCCTCCAGACAGCGACTGAATTCGACCTGGCTGAATAGCTAGTGTAGAAAATCCTGCCGCCGTCAGAACTCGAACCTAGGACCTCCCGGTCAGAGGCGCTGCAGTGACATCAGTTGATGCACTGAGCTACCGCTCCCGGTACATTTTAATAAAATTTTCAGTTATGTATAACAATCAAGTGTGTTGGATTAGTTAGTAATATATTATTTCGAAGTTTTCGGCGGAAATTTTGTGGAATTACATGATGAAATAATTCAAAAAGAGATAATCCTCCACAATGTAATACTTGAAGATGGGAAAATGAAGTCTGAAACGTATCTTGTCAACATAATATTTACGCACTACACTGGAGAAGATTATCACTTTCTTCATTTCGTCATGATGTATTGTTATATGTAACAAAAAATATTACGAATATCATGATGAATTCTCGAGAAATTGAAATTCCAAAAACCCTTTCGGTTGCATAGTACTTAGTGTAACAATTATCTATGGAGTGTACAAAACGAGACATATATTTCTGTACATCTTAAAACAAATGACAATAAGGGAAATTTTCGTTGAACAAATACGATGAATTCATTCATAATCAGTCATTCAGTCATAGGAGATTCGTGCATAGGGTAAATTGAACACTTATGTATGTTCGCATAAAGGTACTGCACAATGTACTGTTTTTTTTAATATATAAATGAAAGACAAAGTGACTCTCATTTTAAGAAATGCGTATGACTGTCACGTAGCTCTTAATTATACATGGTATCTTTTAAATACCTACAAAACCAAACAGATCAGAATGTGTTCGACCCTCTCTTCTTGTTTGGAATCTCAACGTCATCAAAATCAGCAGTTGAAGATACGAATCACTAGAAATGATTCGAAAGACGCTTGGATATTAAGCAGCTCATTAAAGGAAAGCTTATGTGGTATCATAATTCCCAACGTTTGCAATTCCAAATAACGAGCTCTCGAAACACAGTTTACATTTCAGTGCATGAAAAATACTCTTTGCACGCTACGAGATTTCATTCAAATATTTTATTCGTATATTAGGCTCTGCAGTGATGCAAGGGTTATATTGTGCTGTAAGGCATTTGCTCGTTCGATCTCGTTTTGGAGTTTCAGAACCAAGTGCTGTACGTTGAACCGTCCTGCACACGCAATTGGCTGATTCATACGCCTTAGCAATCGCGCTGATGCCTAGGCTTTGCCGTTTGAAAGGGTGTCAAACGCGAAGTACGATAACGTTGTAGAATGATATTATCTTAAAAAAAAACAAGTGTAATGAGTAGGGCAGGCATGTCAAGGTCGTGGGCAACATAACAAGCTTATCCCAGGTCGCGGGTACTGCTTTCAAGGAAATTGACGCGAGATTTAAAAGTAACGGTTGTATAAATGCTACGGAGTGGCAGTGTGTCACTGAATACCTGGCCCATGACAGTCTTTGGGTGAAGTTACTTGACAGTTATTGTACAAATTGAGATATATTAATTCCCATTTTCTCTTTAAGGCAAAGCAATGATCCATTAAAATGAAATAATACATCAGTACAATTTCTAATTCTCAATTGAGAGTAAAATTTTAAAAAATGAATCAAAATAATCTTGATTTTGTAATCCTGTTCACTTCAGAGGATGTAAAAGCATAAATATTCAGGTAAGAAAGTTTAACAGACAAATATTCTTGACTGTTGAAAGCGCTGTTCGTCCGTAAGCGAGAATTTTTAACTTATAGAGACATGTTAATTTATTTCACATTATTGCTAAATATAATAAATAACAAAATCATTTAATAACCCAACATAAAACGAAAACAAGAATTTGGCATTCACCGCCTCGCGCCGCTTCAGCTTGCGCATGTACGCCTCTTTCTGGGTTTTAAGCGGAAATGAGTACGGAGTCAGGAGAAGTTGCCCGTGCCCGTAGGAGCGTTGGGCTCCCCAGGCGGGCAAGTAATTCGTGCGGGCGCGGTTTGACGTGCCTGGAGTAGGGAATGGATTTTTTATATGCCCTAAAAAATCTTGAAATATGCTTTTAAAAATATACATTCATGACCTAAAAATTCTTAAGTATGCACTTTAATATAATTAAAATTAATAATTACATTTCCTGTAAAAACTTTTCTTAAGAAAATTTCAGGAGAGGCGTGCATGGAACGAAAAAATATATTTCTGTCCAAACATAATACAATCTATCTTACTTTTTGGGAAAAATAATTGAAGTAAATATTCACCTCAGTGAAGTACATTCCATGTTTTGGTTAACATTGGAAGCCACAAAAACATTTTTATTTTTTTAAATGACCCCAAAGTTTTTGATGAAACATGGTCTTTGGATTACGTAAAGGACGCTTAAGAAAATGATGCAGATCTCATGTTCGTTGAAATTTCAGATTTTCTTTTATTTGCAAAAGTGCAATGTTTTTCTTGGAGTGTATTGCTAAAACTATAATAATGAAAACAGAGATGTATTACTTAATGAAATCTGTTCCTAAAATACGAATCTTTAAATACGTTCATTGTCAGTTTTTCGAAAACATGAGTAACTTTTGTGTAATTTGACGCGAAATATAGACAATTTTTAAAGTATTTAATTTTTTCTCAAAAAAAGTTTCAATTTTTAAAACTTTTTCCCCCTTCGATACGAAAAGTGACGCTTAAAAGAATGGTGCAGGTCTCATTTTCGTTTAACTCTGAATTTCCGAAAATTGCAAATTTAGAAATAATGTCAGAAAGCATGTGCTGTTGTGCACCACTAGTTTGGCTGTAATATGAGAAGTAAATTTATTCAACGTAAGGCGAGAAAGTAAACATGAACACTACCACAGCACATACTTTCTCGCATAATTTTTAACTTTTGTAATTTACGAAACTTCAGAGGGTTCAAAAAGAAAACTAGATCTGCGCCATCAGCGTCATAAATAAAGAAAAAATTTGGAGCCGTTTTTGAGAAAAATATTTTTTTATAACCTGCATGATAATGAAGCAAAAATACGGAAAAATTTTCTTTTTTTTCAAAAATAATTTGCACTGTTCTTTTAAAGATATGATCTATTAGAACACACTTCATTGAAGACAAACATTTTCAATATTATACTATTGTGATGTTATTTTTTTGGCATTTTTATACAGAAAATGCCAAAAATAAGACCAACAAAAAATTTTGCCCTCCTTTGCAATAAACAAAAAAAAATTAAAAAATGGAACCGTTTTTGAGAAAAAATATATACAAAGTGTCTACATTTCACGAAAATTACACAAAAATGCTAATATTTTTGAAATATTATTATATTATAATATTATTATATTGACCTTATTTCAAGATCTGTCTTTGAACAACAGATTTCATTAAGACCTTAGGGGTGCTACAGAATGACACATACTCTCACGTAGGAAAATCTTTTAATTTCCTTGGTGTGGGCTAGGTTTCCAGTCTTGCTCCATCCTCTTGCCAGCTGCCATCTATCGCCGCCCAAAATATATATTTTTTTAAGTTTTCTCAATTTTTCGCCTTAAAATGGTAGATTCGAAATATTACATTTAGTAAAGCATTAAAGAGCAAAGCCTCGTCGTATACGAAAATTTTCATTGAAAAATTTGGAATCGTTTTAAGAAAGAATCGCTTAAGCTCTTATAAAAATGCGAAATTTGAAACTCTTTTTCACACTTTCTTGCATAATTTTTAACTTTCGTAATTAACGAAACTTCAGAGGGTTTAAAAAGAAAACTAGATCTGCGCCATAAGTGCCATAAATTTAAAAAAAAATTGGAGCCGTTTTTCAGAAAATGATTTTTTTTGTAAACTGCATTATAATGAAGCAAAAATACGGGAATTTTCACTCACAAATGCAATAATGCATAAATATAGCTGGAAATGTGTATATTAAAGGCGTGAGAGATACTTAAAAAAATTATAATTGTCTAATTTTTGAAAAACAAGAGAATACAGCAAAAATTAATTTTATGTCATCTTAAACAGTGGAATTAACATTATTTGTACGAAAAATCTGAAGAAAAATTTGCACCGGTGGACAAACGGACAGACGGACAGACGGACAGACGGACAGACGGACAGACGGACAGACGGACAGACGAACAGACGGACAGACGGACAGACGGACAGACGGACAGACGGACAGACGGACAGACGGACCAACGGACCGACGGACCAACGGACAGACGGACCGATGGACAGACCGACAGACAGACCAACGGACAGACTGATATACTGACAGACGGACCGACGGGCAGACAGACTGAGAGAACGACGGACAGACGGACCGACGAACAAACAGGCGGACGGACCAACAAACGTACTGACAGACGGACGGGCGGACGGACGGACAGTCAGACGGACGGGTGGACGGACGGACAGACGGACGGGCGGACGAACGGACAGTCAGATGGCGCACCGACGGACGGACTGACAGACAGACGGGCAGACGGACGGACATACAGAGGGGCGGGCTGGTAGACAGACGGACGGACGTTTTGAAAAAAAATAATTTTTCGGTTTCAAGGTTTTACAATTTCTGAAATCTGACTAAATAACATGTTAAAGGGAGTAATTTATTACATATTCGAAGAAATTTTATCTACTTTCTCCGTATCAGGGTCCCACAATCCGACTTTTTCTGTCGAAGAATCTCCGTTTTTCGGCGCAGCATTAGATAACTTTCTCTGTATTACCTAAATTACTCCGTATACGAGGAAGTAAAAAATTGTAGCTTCTATATTGTAAATCTAAGAAGACTCCGAACAAAAATTAAACTTCGGCAATTTTCGAAAAATCATGGTTTTTAACGAAAATGGGACCTGCACTGTTTTCTTAAGCGTCCTTTATGCTATTCGAGGAAAAACTTTAATCATAAAATTTGGAGCTATTATTTTTTAATTCTGAAAATGTTATTGAGGCTCCAATAGAGTTCCCCCGCAAAAAATAAAATATCTACGCCGTACTCAGAGTGCCTCGCGTTCATTTAAATCGATTGGGCAATATCAATTTAGGAGAAAACCAGCTGAACGATTAAGGCGCTAGCGTTAACCATTGGCGGTCGGACAGAACCGTCAATCGATTTTCCGGCATCAAGGACCCACAAAACATGGATTCTGACAAGACAATGTGTTAGAGAAAATTGACTACATATAAGAACAAGCTTTATCAACTTTTCCATTAACAGGGTCCGGCAATAAAGAGTTTTTCTGTCAAAAATTCGCCAATTACCAGTACACGATTAGAATACTTTCTCTTGCGAAGTAAGGGACAAAGTAGAACTTGCGATCGCCACTAGTAATATTTTTCGCGCTTATGAAACGGTTGCCCAAAGTTTCTGTATAAACCAAGTTTCTTCGCGTTCAGTGATGTATTCTCGAATTGTCCACACCCACCTGTGAAGGATCACTACAAACATTCTCATCACTCACACTTGTAAACCTTTAACATCTCAGTTATGTATTCTGTCCCTAGTGTAACCTCTCCCCATTTGTTTGTTGGTTTCCTCACAGTCAGTATGTTTCTTCTGCTTTTCTGCGCACAACAGCCATAGACATGGAGATGCGTCATCTACATAAATTGACAAGGTTGCAGTTGTACCTTGTCAACTACTATCGCGATTGTGTCACACACATGTGCGGTTAAGGAGTTTGTGAGAGTCTCCAACATATGGCATAAATTCAAATATGCAGGAACTGAAAAACAACTGTTTAGTCTCGCCTTATTGGAAAATTTTACATTTTAATACAATGAGATAAAATATTGAAAATATATAAATATCTCTTCAGCATGTTACCAAGTTACTCGAAAGTCCGTGAAAATAAGACTCTGGGTCATTGTCTAAAATATGCTCTGAAATATTAACTCAAGATGAAAGCCTCGATCTACGCAAGTGATACAATTTTACATCAATTTTCACACAAAATTACGCGAAAAATACTCATATTTTCCAAGAATTGTACATGACCTTATTTCAAAATCTATTTTTAAGAAACATATTTTTTCTAAGGGAAAATCTTTATTTTCATAATAACAGTTATAGGAAGAAGCAGAAAAAAAATTTGAATTTTTGCAATTTTCGAATAAAAGAGTTTTCAACGAAAATGAATCCAGCACCACTCTCTTAAACGTCCCTCACACTATCCAACAAGAAAATTTAATAAAAAACGATAGTGCAATTTTTAGAAAATTTTGAAACCGTCTCAGGGGCTTCGCGTTAATTACCCCAGAAATTAAAATATCGGTTTCAAATTCAAGGGGCTGCGACATCACCCACTCCGCTAGCATTTTACACGGACGGACTGACGGGCAGAGGGACGGAGGCACGGACGGACAGACGTTTTTCCATTTTTCGATATCAAGGACCCACGAAACATGGTATCTGGATACTCCAAGTGTTAGAGGATTTTTTTCTAAAATTAGCAATTAGTTTATCCACGTTTTCGTTACATTTTCCGTTACCCTATAATAAGAGTTTTTCTGCCGCAAACTCGTTGCTTTTTGCGCAGCATTACATAACTTTCTCTCCACAGTGTACATGCTAGCGAGAAAGTAAAAAATCTCTAACTTCAGTATTGTAGTTGTAGCAAGGCGCCAAAAGAAATCTTCTGGGACTGACGGACGGAGGAAGAACGAACGAACGAACGAACGAACGGACGGACGGACGGACGGACGAACGAACGGACGAACGAACGTACGAACGTACGAACGAACGAACGAACGAACGGACGAACGAACGGACGAACGGACGAACGGACGGACGGACGGACGGACGGACGGACGGACGGACGGACGAACGAACGGACGAACGAACGAACGAACGGACGAACGAACGGACGGATGGACGGACGAACGAACGAAACTTGGAACTGAATCGGACGAACGGACAAACTGACGGACGGACGAACGGACGGACGGACGGACGGGAGGACGGATCTGGGACGGACGGACGGACGGACGACCGCATCTTAGACCAGACCGAATCTTGATCTTATCTTAATCTTGATCTGATCTTGATCTTACTCCTTTAATTTACCCGACCGGACCAGACCGATCTTATCTTATCTTAATCTTAATCTTAATTTTTAATCTTATCTGGACGGACGGACGGGACGGACGGACGCACGGCACGCACGCACGCACGCACGCACGCACGTACGTACGTACGTACGTACGGACGGACGGACGGACGGACGGACGGACGGACGCACGCACGCACGCACGCACGCACGCACGCACGCACGCACGCACGTACGTACGGACGGACGGATCTCTGACGCGACGACCGGACGGACGGACGGACGGACGGACGGACGGACGGACGGACGGACGGACGGACGGACGGACGTTTCGAAAAAACACTTTTTCGTTATCAGGGGACCTCAAAACGTGTATTCCCGTTGAAATCTCGAAATTGATTTTCCGCAGCATTACATAACTTTCTCTATACAACGTGTATTACCCGTGTATATACGTATGTACACGAGCAAGTAAAAATTGATGAAGTCATTCATTGGGTGCAATGAATATGCAATACACTGTGTAGACTAGTCTTAATATGTAAAGAACATTGCTTAATTACATACCACTTCACTAATATCATGCACATATTGAAAATAATGTTCAAAAATATTGACCCAAAAATACAAACATTTTCCATTTTACTAATTTGAACAAGAGAGTGTGTAAATTTTCAATTGATAGTGATAATGAAATGCTGCCCTAATTCCTGCAGAATTATTCACATTTGCTTCCCTTCTTGCGGTATTATTTTCAATGCAGGGAGTGTGTTCTTCAGCAAGTCTCAGTGCAGCCGATTCAGAATTTTTTATAGACTGCCCATCTCGTAGCGCATGTTGTCTATTTTTCCAACTGTGACTTTCATTTCGGCAATGTTTCAAACAATTTAGTGTTCACAAATTTCTGTAAAAGAATGGTTGTTCAGAAAGTATACGGTATCTAGTTATTGTAAATTGTAAATTACTGTATATTCTATACTGCAATTATTGCACTTTTTACTCTCTCAACCTTCCTAAATTTTTAAACACAAACTTACAATGTTTTCTTGACACTGTTCGTGTATAACACGGACTAAGGGCAATGCATTTACATTGACATTCTTTAATACTTTGGTGACGGCTAGCTTTCAAATGTTCCACCAAAGTTCAAAAGTAACAAATCACCAACATTCACACACGGACATTACATAGCCTTATTTAAACTCCAATAAATTTCGTAATAATTCTGAACGTGGATGAAATCAGTAGTATATCTCAGAAGTCATCCTGTGTTGGCGCGCAGCTAAACTATTGACATTATGCACTTCTGAATATGTGATATAAAGCTAGGCGAAAAATGTCCACATTTTTCGTTTCGAAAAATGTCCAGATTTTTCGTTTCGAAAAATGTCCAATTATTTTTTAAACATATTCAGGTTTATGAATGTAAATCACAGCCTGTAGTACTTTCCCCATTTTGGGGAGAATTTTCTTGTGTGTGAAAACCAATGGACCCTTTATCATTGATCACACACACACACAGATATATGTTCCTGACTGCGTGTTTTTCAACTGACAGCTGAAGTATACTAAAATCATGACATGTATAATAGTTACCAAGGTTGCGAAAAAGTATGCGCTGTTGGAGCTCCACAAGTTATAGTTTTGTTAGTCTATCGCGTATAGTCAATCGCGTTTGTTTAGCGTCATTCAATTAAGGGATAAATTACACTTAGAAAGAAATCTCTTGTATCAACATAGTCCGGACCTGGCCGCACAACCATTTCCCATCTTTTCTCAATCTCAATAAATTCCTGACTGGTTAGCATTGCGCATATCACAGTCACGCAGTGCAGCAGAAGGGAGGCAGCAGGAAACTGGTGTCTACCGCTGGCAGCTGACTTCTACGTCACAGGGATACAAATGTTGTTTCCACAGAATGACTCAATTCTGGAGATTGATTGATTGATTGATTGATATTCCGGGCACTTCAACTACTATGGTCATTATTCCCGTAAATGTAGTGCGTATTCTTTTGGCTCGGAAGGTGGCGGTGATCTTCCCCTGCTGGATACTACCGTCGGCTAGCGGGGTTTCCCTTAGCAAGCTATCTCCACCAGCGAAGCACCGCCCCAGCCGGGACAAGCTCTAAGCTCCCGATCGGTTTCCCGGCATGTGTGGTAGTGTAGTGAATGTTAGAGTAGGTATACATGTATTGTATCTGCGGCCAATGTCGGTGCTTATGTTATAAAATTAATTCTTATTAAAAACACGAACAATTTTTTATTGAAACCAACAATTAGAAAATATTTTGGGTTTGCTATATGTAAAACATTCACACAAGTTACTGCACTTTCCTTCACTGGCCGCGTTGTTCTGATTTTGTTAGGTTGTAACACGATAATGGGGCAACATTCCAGCAAGAGATAGAAAGAATGTGTTCCGACGTGATATCCTGTCTGTGACAGGCTATCGTGCTGCTTCCGTTGTGTTGGCACTACAACGCATCCTATTTACGAGTTTCAGTGTAGAACTTTCCGTTCTATAAATTATAGAAAGTGATTCTCACAAAACGGTGTGCATCAATCCTGATTCAGAACATTGTGTTCGAAATTCCTGCTACTTGTTCCAAGGATACCGAAAACAGCAGAAACTGGTATTGAAAAAGATATAGAGTGGAATGACATTGGGAGAGCAAGTTGTAAGGTACGTCACGTTGCGAACCTAACGTAGTTACTCAAGGTCAGAAGTCAGCGAAACAGTTAAAAATCTTTATTCTTTCACTAGCAACCGGGCAGTATTTTGCATATTTTTTGGTCCACATCCTAAATTATATGCTTCTGAATTGTAGATTGCATGGAAACATATACCATCTCGTAAGCAAGTAAGCTTTTAGTGAAGCAGCTCATTCATGTCAAAGAAAAAGTAGGTAAAAAGGACTTGAACAATAAATAAATGCTGGTAAGAATCAGGTCTTCGCTTATTTCTGACATTTATTTTTCTCTGTAATATATAGGTTAAACACTGTTCATCTTATGCAACAATGTACTCTCGTAAAATATTTATACGCATCGAGTTCCCTGAAGGTTTAATTTAGGATAACTGAACACACGCATAATGGGATTAGTGTAGAAAGTAATTAGGTTATCTACATATTTCTTTTTAGGTTTGAATCGGATGATCTAAAATTGGGATTTTGGCCTACACCATTAAATGGCCCATTTTTTCTCTTAGTCTTTCTCTTAGTCAGGAAGTACTTGGAAAGTGCGTTAAAAATGGCGTTTTCTTGACGATTATGATCTTATCACGAAAATTGGACAAATTGAAAAGTCACAATTCATATTTTCTTTATCACACAATAATATCATTTTCAAAGATTTTCCCAATCTGAACGAAAGAGGTCTATTCACTTTCGAAGAGGAGAAAAAAAGGCCTTAAAATCAAACCTTCCTGGAGCCCGCATTGATATGAAATGTGACCTGGAATGAAAAATATGGAGAAATAAAATATTATCTTTCATTAAATGAACTCTACTCTTTGCCGTCTCATCCTAAGTTATAAAGATACTGGCCCAACCGAAACGTTGTTTGGCAAGACAAAATGATAAATATTATAATATCCAACATTCAACCATTGTAATCCTGCGCATTAATATAAAAAATGTATAGTGATACCAACGGCATTTTAAGAAGATTCGTTCTCGGAAACAAATATTCACTTGAGGGAATCTTCTTTTATAGTACCAAGAATGTCTTCTTACAACGGATTAGGATTTCTCTCGAAACCGTCAGAACGTCTTTTAGCCTTGACGAGCAATAAATTGACAGCAGCTACATCGCTGCGTTCCGGAAGTAATTCCCTCCCACCGCTGTGCTGCACCATTCGTTTTGAGGTCAGACTTCCGTTGCTTCGCGCTCCATGTTGGAGTGGAGCTCAAAACGATCGTTCGAAATAAACTCGCTCAAGCTCAACTCCTCGATTTCTCTCCACCGGAATCCTTTCCGGCGCAGTGATCAAATTTGAAAACACTGTGCACTTCACAGGTATTTTCTTACATTGCTTCTTCTGTTTGTTTGTTGTTTTTTTTGTTGTTGTTTTTCCTAGGGCTTGTATCTAGCCGACAGCCGGTTGCCCTTTACGTCCCGAAGGGACGCATATTCGACCATACACTAGACAAACACTTGCGGGCTCCTCTGATCTGGGGTCAGCAGAACGCGAGGCCCTCCGCGACACACACACAAAGTCAAGGGACAAACAGCCATGCCCAAGGCGGGACTCGAACCCGCGACCCTTCGGTCCGAAGCGCTGAGTCGGTACTCGCTCTCAGCCACCTCGGCCATCCAGGTCGGCTCTTCTGTCTTTATTTTAACTATTCTCACTCTTTCTCTTTACCGGCTGAGGTGGCTCAGGGCATCAACTGTATGATTATTTCGTGTTTCCCGGCCCGTCAACTGATGAGGTCATTCGTACCGTACGTTTAGTGCATGGTTTTATCACGGGGTTGACGGTGATCTCCCACTGCTGGTTAGCGAGATCCGGTGCAGACCTACACGTCAGTTTGCGAAATCTTCCCCAACCAGAAATCTCCCAACATCGGGGCACCGCTCCAGTCGGAACAAGCTCTAAGCTTCCGACTGCTATCCCGAAATATGTGTAAGCGTGTGTGTAAGTGAGGATAAGCCAAGGAAGAGGACCGGGAGAGGTGGCTCAGGGCATCACCTAAGATCACTGCATTGCCTCGGAACGAGAGGTCCTGGGGTTTGATGGTGCCGGGCATCGGTGCCGAGCACTTACACTACCACACTTACACTACCACAAATGTAGGGAGACTGGTCGGAAGCTTAAAGAGCTTGTGTCGGCTGGAGCGGTGCCCCGCTGGTGGGAATCCTGTTTGGGGAAAACCCCGCTAGTCGACGGTAGGTCGGCGCCGGCTCTCGTCATCACGCGGGGGAAGATCACCGTCACATCCCGATGAAAAAACATGTACTACACTTACAGGACTAATGACCTCTTTAGTTGACGCTTCCGGAATCACTAACAATAAATCAATCCAAATCATTTTATTGAATCATCCCGAGTTTATTTTCATTTCTCGAGCGATCAGATATTTTGGAACTTTGGTCAAATTCCACTATTTTGACGAAAAATTGAAAAACGAATAAAGAATGTGTCTATCCATTTGTCATCACTGTAAATTTTAAAGTGAATCCATTCCTTTATTTATAAGTTTTTTTTATCAGGGATTTACACATTTACGGAAATAAACTGTTTTATTACGAGAGGATACGGGAGCACTTTCAATATTTTCAGGAGGGCCTTGGCACCCTCTGATCCTCCCTCGGCGCACCCCGTGGAGAACATGTATGCGTGTGAATGAAGACATCAAACGGTTGTAAACAGACAGACCATAATACCGAAATTTCAAAGAACCCACATTATTTACTTTCATTGCGGTTTTAATTCAACTCGCAATGAACTATAATTTAAACCACATATTATCCCTGGAAATAATTTTTCATCAAAATAGTTTTTTAAAGGGTACTATTCCTGCGTCCTATAAATACATTTATTGATTGCAAATATTCTGCTTTTGGCAGAATGACAAATTTAACAGGAATTTCCACAGCCCCAGCACGAGTTGGCCAACGTTTGTGCAAAGAATGCCAATCATTTGTGCGTGTTCCTCACCGACAATGTTACCCACTTTGGTGTGGCATCAAATGTTACAAAAACATCGCTCACCTCACTGAGCAGGCCATAGAAATGGAACGGACGCGGTGCGGCGGCGGGGGACGGGAAGATGAAACGGCCGTTGGCACCCATCGCGTCACGTCGCGTCGCGTCGCAACGCTTTCTCTCGGCCAGCCCATTGAGCATCGCTCTACTCTGGTCCTGGTGTCAAGGCGGCGCCAAGAGCCACTTTCGCTCTTCATCCCCTCTCCCTCTTCGCTCAGTGGCGGCTGCTCCGTAAGAGCTCTAGGGCAGAGCCCTCCCCAGAAAAACCAACCTCAGGAAAATTTGCAGAAAATATTAATCGATTGATTGATTGATTGATTTTTTCGTGTTTCCGGGCGCGTCAACGACTTTTTGTCATTATTCCCGTAAGTGTAGTGCATTTTTTTCTTGGGAGATGGCGGTGATCTTCCCCCGCTAGATGGCGATATCCGGCGCCGACCTACCGTCGGCTGGCGGGGTTTCCCCCTAACAAGGACTCTCCGCTGCAGCCAGGCACCGCCCCAGCCGGGACAAGCTCTAAGCTCCCGACCGGTCTCCCGGAATATGTGGTAGTGTAGTGTATGTTAGTGTGTGTGTGTGTGTGTGTGTGTGTGTGTGTGTGTGTGTGTGTGTGTAAGAGGAGAGGATAGGACAAGGAAGAGCGCACGGTCCGTGGCCCGTTTGGTAGGGTACTGCTCCGGCATTCGCCTGGTGTTGATCGGAGAAACGACGGAAAACTACCGATCAGAGCAGCCGGCCTCTAGAATTATCCTCCAGACAGCCACTGAATTCGTCCTAGCTGAAAAGCTAGTGTGGAAAATCCTGCCGCTGTCAGGACTCGAACCTAGGACCTCCCGATCAGAGGCGCTGCAGTGACATCAGTTGATGCACTGAGCTTCCGCTCCCGGTCAGAAAGTATTAATCTTACAATAAATTGACTTGTTTAGTTTGTACATACCACAAGCGCAATTTTTGAGGAAGAATTCAGTTTTAAATGCCCGATTATGCGAAAGATAGATGCATTTGAAATGGGTAGCATCGTAGATTATCGCGAGTCCGTGCGTAGCTGGTGCATGCCACGCAAGGAAAACTTGAGGAAGAATGAGGGTACTGGGAGTTAGGTGGGGGTAGCGGACTGATGTTAGGATTTTGTTCTGCAGAGTCCCGCCAATTACTAAGGTAAGAATACCGACTCTTCATCTGATTTCATAAATTAGTTTTGTTTGCTGGAAATATTTTTTTATAATATATCTTATTTTCGCGTGAGCACAATTGTATCCTCCGTTATCAACGTACAAGTTGTCTTTAACAAGAATTAAAATATCATGGAAATTGGTTGTACTCTACATGCCATAGTTTTCCTAGTTCAAGAAATATTTTGAAGAGGTAAAATGTATGTTTGACATACATGCCGCCCCTCGTAAGTCGCAACCCACTGGCCGCCACTGTCTTCGCTCCTGCACAATTATTGGCCACTGCCCACGCGTCACAGTGAACCGCCGTTTCCACAACCAAGAGTAAATCCCTCAAATCGATTGAGATTTTCCTTCAGATTCGTTGATCCGTTAGGCAAGCGCCGAGATGTTCATTTGCTTTGCAACTAAACGTTAAGTTACATAAGTTTCGTAAAGTCGAAACTTGAGAAAGAAATATAGGTATTCCAATCAGAGACGGGAGAGAGAACGTCTCAACTGAGTTCATTTCTTGAAAATACTCTTACTTTTATTACTCTATAAAAATAGGAAGTATACTATTGCCTTTTACTCCTTGAAACAAACTTTTATTCTACACAATTTTCATTGAAGTGCTTGTTTTAGTGCGTCATGTTCCAGCTTTCCGTAACTTCTTGGGTGATATGTTTGTTAATATTGCATTTTATCTGATAATATACATTTACTTACTGTGGCATACAAATACTCAAATAAAATACATTTTTTTATGTTTTTTCCTAATAAGAAGGCTCTATGAAGAAAAGTATTAAACGACACGGCCGCTATCATAAAAACTCGTTTAGTTAGGGTCATCAGCAGTCGCCTCGGTTTACAAACTTCATCTGCGTACGTTATAATCCTTTATCGCCTAATTACGTCGATACTGCAAGCGAAGGTATTAAAATGAATGTCCTTATCGCAAAGCTCATCACACACATTTTTCGTCCAAGCATCCAGTGCGCTATGTAACAGTCACGTGTCTCGCGAAGTGAAAAGCGAGGCAGCGTGCGTGCAGGGGCAGGGCGGAATGATGTGGCTCCGGCTGAAGCAGATCGCAATGCAGGTGAAACGCCCGCCGCGAGCCCCGCTTTCGGAGGTACGAGGCCGCTTCGCCAAGCCACGCGCTACGCAGGTAGAGCCAGTTTGCCCACGCCCCGCCCCGCCCCGCCCCGCCCCGCCCCGCCCCGCCCCGCCCCCCTCCGCCTCCCTCCCCTACCCGTCCCCCCACCCCCGCGCACCGACTCGCCCTTACCGCTCAATTTTGCCCTGCCTAGCCCCGCCCAGCTCCGTTGCCGGACCGGGAGCGGTAGCTCAGTGCATCAACTGTCACTGCAGCGCCTCTGATCGGGAGGTCCTAGGTTCTAAGACCTGATGGCGGCAGGATTTTCGACACTAGCTTTTCAGCTAGGTCGAATTCAGTCGCTGTCTGGAGGAGAATTATAGCGGCCGGCTGCTCTGATGGTTTCTCCGATCAACACCAGGCGAATGCCGGAGCAGTACCCTCCCAAACGGGCCACGGACCGCGCGCGATTTGTCCTTCCTCTTCCTTGTCCTATCCTCTCCTCTTACACACACACACTTACACTAACATACACTACACTACCACATATTCCGGAAGACCGGTCGGGAGCTTAGAGCTTGTCCCGGCTTGGGCGGTGCCCCGCTGGTGGAAGAGTCCTGGTTAGCGGGAAACTCCACTAGCCGACGGTAGGTCGGCGCCGGATCTCGCCATCCAGCGGGGAAAGATCACCGCGCATATCCCGAGAAAAAACATGCACTACACTAACGGGACTAATGACCAAAGCAGTTGACGTGTCGGAAACACGAAAAAATCAAATCAAATCAATCCGTTGTCGGCCCGATCTGGGCTGCCCTGCCCAGCCATCTGCTGCTTTGACCTGCTCTACCCCACTCGTATCTAAACTTCCATACTTTGTATCCAATGCTTTACCCTGGAATGCTGCACTCAGCCATGCGTCGCCTCACCCCGCCAACCCTCGCCACCCTGCCTTTCTCAGACCTTCTCTGAACCACCCACCACGTCCCGTCCCATCATGTCCTCCCCACGAGGAAATTCGTCCCTTTCTCGTTTCACTGTACTTCTCACTAGGCCTCAGCCAACATACGCCTCTTCATAGACGAAAGACCATATTACCTCCTTTCTTTATGACCTTATCAACCGCTCACGCGAAACGCGGTGGCTACTGAAACAAAAGAGAAAATGCAACAAATTCAATCCAAAAGTAAAACTTATGCCTAGACAGCACGTACTGTCTCGCGTTACTAACGGTTACATAATATTACAATACCGTTTTACTGTCCACACTAACACATCTCAGCCATCACTTGTGAAATTGCCAATTGCCAATTGTAGTGCATTAGGTGTGAGAACTAATTCTTTCAAAGATAATACATTACATAAGCTTTTCGGTATTGCCTCACCCTCCACCGCCCCACCAATAGCTACCCGTCGGTCCCTAAAAGACTTTTCCTTCACGTTTTTTTTCATTTTTCAGTCTCCTATTTGAATTGAAATAAGTCTTTAAAAATATATCAGCGTAAAAGCTAGTTACACGCTCTACTCTACATGCAAATCTCCACTGAAACACTTGAAACCGTTTTTTGAGAATCTAGTGATGTTACAGCATAAACTTTCTCAAATTATTTGAAACGAATCCGCAACATAAAACTACATGAACCAGCAAAAATGTTACTAAACAGCAATAACTTTTTTCCGCGCCAAGACACGAACTCAAAGTCCTCCGAGTTACCCCGTCCTGCGCCATACCACTGCACCAGGCAGCCACACTACACCAGGCAGCCGCTTTGACATATCAGCTTGGGCCGACGCAACGCTTAAAAATCTAATTGTCTCGTTTTAGATGTCTCCCAACACGCAATTTTAGAAAAAAACTTGCTGAATTTTCGAAAATTGCAAAATCAGAAATTCGAGAAAGTATGTGTTGTTGTAGAACCACTAGTTTTCTTATATGAAATATGTTTGAAAAATGTTATAATTAGGGGACGGATTTCCATGTAATTACATGTTTTTTACAGGAACGAGTTACCCGCATTCAATTACATTTTCTAGAGTTTACAAGACATTTTGAATGAATTGTAACTAATTTTAATTTTACGTAGTTTTACATATTTTGGTATAATTACATATTTTACCAATCACGACACATTTCTTACATATTTCGCTACATTTTAATATATTTATACGTCGAAACGGAACATTTCAGATGCGCGTTTGCAATATTTCTTACGGAATCATCTTTCTTACAAATCAAATGTAATGCTGTTGTTCATATATTACCACCATATCTCCGCCATGAATTTTCAAACTTACCCCTCCCCCTACCGCTTACTGCGTACTTGCGAGACAAGGATGACCAGATTTTTATGAACAAAAGTAATTTCAACCACGTGTTTGGTCATGTTTCAAACTGCAAATTCGTTATTCGTTCGAAAACTAACAAATATTTTTTTACAGAAAATTGTCTTGGTGGGATAAATACCCTAATACCACCTCCCCTGGGATCCATCACTCGTTACACGGCACTACTATTCACTAGTACACCGGCTCCTCGTAAACATTGTAATGTATACTATGAACGTATTTTGTATTTCGAATAAAGTTCTTATATGTGATGAAGTCTAGTGTACAATTATTTCAGTAGAGATAGAACCTACTTTCAGCCACTCCAAATCCTTAAAAAATGATCGGCGACGTTCTATACTCGGAAAACGCTTGTAGAGAACAATTTTAATCACAATAATGAATTTTTATTTTACATATTTGCTATTTTTTCTTGTATGTTTTAGAAAAAATAAGTACTTATATACGTACATATTTTGCATTTTTTATTAAATAAATTCCGTTCCCTAGTTATAATATTTATGGTTCTAAATAAGGTACAATGTTTGGAAAAACTACTCCTTTTCGCCTAATTTCTGCGTGACATTAAAGGAATTTACATTTTTTTTTCAAAATAGACACAAGTTTTTTTAAATTCTTCGAATGTTTTATATCTAACACAGCAAAAAATAATCATTACAATACAGAAAAGGAAATAAAGATAAAGACAAATATTTAATTCGCAATTAACTGAGTAAGTTCAGGAAGTAGTGCGTCTCTAAAACGTCTCTTTGTAAGGTACAGAAGTAGTCAGACTACATTGCGTCATTCTAATTGCCTTCATGTCGCTTTTTCATTTGATAAACGTCCTGTTGGGACTTTCGCCATGTTCGTCACTTACGGCACCCATGTTATCCGGGAAGAAGTCTAAATGAAGGTTACAAGAAGTGTAATTTTCAGTGACTTGTTACTTCTTAAACGGTGGTATGATGTCAGTTCGTCATGTATAAATCTTGATAGTTTTCTGCCTTCTGGTTGTCTAAAACATCTTGCATTTACATACGAAAGGCAGCCATACCATTTTTTCAACACGCAACGAATCAACGAGCTCGTCAACCATTAGTTCCCTAATTTTTGACCCAGCAACTATTTCCTTGGAGTCACTTATTCCATATCACCTTCCTTGGATACATTTTAGAAACAAAGAGCAAGGTGATAAGGGAAAACGCTCACTTTCCTTTAGCGTGAAAGATTTCATCAAGCAGCTAAAGCTTATACTGTTGCTTCCACAAATTTGAATCACAAACAAGAGCATTAAAATCACCTTCACACAAAATGAATGGTAATTTGATAAGGCTTGAAACGTTGAGCCAGCAAGAAAATCTTCTTGGTCATCTGCTTGTTTGTTACTGTATTAACTCATGGTCACGTTCTCTTTGTTTTCGAGACGATTCCAGTTATTTTTGTCAATCATACCTTTTAAGCAACCTATGGCAAGAGTATACCCTATGGCAAAGAGCATAAGCGTTTGTGTGTGTGTGCACAAAACACAACCCTGCACGAACCTCTTTCGGCCAATTTCTCTTTTGTCAGTTTTCTCAAAAATATTAGAGAGGCTTTTCTATACGCGAATGGAAACTTTTCTCAGGAAAACCGAAGCGTTTTCAGACTCACAACACGATTTCAGAAAATCAAAATCTACGGAAACTGCCATTTTTTCTTTCCTTAAAAATGTTCCTCCATCAATGGACCAAAATGAAAAACCCATTGGGATATTTTTAGATCTTTCGAAAGCTTTTGACGTTATTAACCTTAACATCTTGCTCTCAAAGTTGCGTTTGCGCTTGCGTTTCACATCGGCAATCGTATGCTCCATTGAAAATGAACAATATGCAATTAGCTGAAGTTAAGGTAACAAAATTTCTAGGTCTCTCAATACAAACAAACCTCAAATGGAATGTACATTTAACAGAATTAAACATTAAATTAAGCTTATTGTGTTATGCATTCAGAATTCTTTCTAATTCTGTCAGCCTTCATGCATCTCTGTTTCAAATCGGCAATCGTATGCTCCATTGAAAATGAACAATATGCAATTAGCTGATGTTAAGGTAACAAAATTTCTAGGTCTCTCAATTCAATCAAACCTCAAATGGAATGTACATATAACAGAATTAAACACTAAATTAAGCTCATTGTGTTATGCATTCAGAATTCTTTCTAATTATGTCAGCCTTCATGCAGCTCGTTGGGTGTATTTTGCAAATATACATTCCCGCCTGAGATATGGCATAATATTCTGCGGAAGCTCATCCTTTAGTGCCCAGACATTTAGATTGCAAAAGAAAATTATCCGAATAATGAAAAATTCCATACACGTGATTCCTGCAAGCCTCTTTTCATTGAGATTGGAATCTTACCATTGCCTTGCCTATTTATTTACAAATCTGTAGTATTTGTCAAAACTGACTTACTTAACGATGGGAACATGCTTTCATGTAATACTGATATTTATAGTTACAATTCTCGACGTAGAAATCATGTTCATCAAGTGTCAGTATCAACAGCTCACTACAAGAAATCCACATACATGTTCGTTACTTTACAACGCATTGCCAGATGAAATTAAACAATTAAAATTGGTACACAAATTTAAGTTAAAAGTAAAATATTTTCTGCTGCAAAACTGTTTCTATACATATCGACTATACTGATGGTCAAGAAGGAAAATAATGTTTACTTTAACAAAACCAAGATATAGTATAATGAATTAGTTTACATTTGCATTGTATAATTTTAAAAAAAGACTCAAATATGCCTGTAACAAGTAATGTACTTCAGCTTCCGGGTCAATGACCCCAATCTCGATCGGGTTTTTGTCCAGTTTCCCTGATCCATTGAGCAAATGCTGAGATGGCTCCTTGATTTGCTTCTGGACGTAAATGTAGCTTCACTATGCGCACGTTTTGTTGCGTTTTCCTTTTGCTTGTAGTGGTAGTAGAGCTTAGGGTGAGTCTATTTGTTAGCAATAGAAAAAAATCAATTCTGTTCGTTCATTTACCGTTACAAATAAGTTTTCTAAAATTCGGCAACGAAAATATCTAGTTTTTGAAATGTTAATCTCTCGCTTTTTTAAATTTATTATTATTATTATTATTATTATTATTATTATTATTATTATTATTATTATTATTATTTCATCTTTCAACTATTAATAGTTAAATTGTAGGGAAGGGATTCTGTAACTCAAGAAAGGGTGCGCAAAATATTTTCTCCCCTATACGTCACATACAGTTTTTGACTGTTTTTGACTAAATAAATAAAAAAATAAAAAACCTAGAACAACAAGCAGTCTAATCCAAGTCACTTCTCAGGCAGTCGTTACGCTGGGACGCAACTGACAACATACATAACTCGATTCTACCTGACCCAGCATGACTAAATGGTAATGTTGCCATAACTCCTTCAATTTCTCGAGGTGTTTCTGAACTGAGGATTCATGTACACAAATTCCTTGAACATATTTCGTTTTTTAAACAATTACATTTACTGAATACTTAAACTAAGCCACAACAGTATAGTGCCATATGCAGCGTTTTCAAGGATACTGCTTGAGGTTTGGGTGTCACTCAGCCGGATCGACAAAATCAGAATTTATTTTTAAATTTAGCAACCACGACTTAGCAAAGAATACCATTCACATTCTTTGCAAGAAAAATGCTGTTGGTCAAAGTTATTTGTACCCGTTACATCATATTACCTGAACCTGTGCGAAAGTTTGGTACAACTGTACTCTCGAAATACCTCTCGATTACTTCAAGAAGTGGATCCGTACACTGGTCAAATGGTACAAGCACTGAGATGGAGCCGAATACCGTGAGCAGGGTTGGGCAAAATGCTATAAATGTAGTATTTAAATACTTCGTAAATAAGTATTTAAATATATACTCAAAATACATTAGGTTTTGTGTAGCTAAGTAATACTGTTACGATTCTAGGTGGTGAATTAAAACTCGGGTATATTTTAACAAAAACGTTTTATTTTGTTTCTTAACACAATCACTGAAAACGATTTATGTACAGATAGTCTTCACTTGATTATTCTTTCACAATCACTGCACTGCTATTCACCGCGATGCACACACTTCACAGCTCAGCTTCCACTTCAGACTTAAGACAGACTCGCGGTCGCCGACCGCCGCTTATTTATACTCGGCGAGCGCCGTCGAGAATTTTCTAGACCATCTAGTTCAAGGGCCGACGGCAAATGTCGCAATCCGCGCATACAGGTAGTTCGTAGTGGTGCGGGCAGATGACGCACTATTCGTTACAATACGTATTCCGAATACTTCAAATACTCAAAATATAGTGAATACAATAATTTTATTATTACTTTTATTACAATACTTTATTGCTATTGTCAATAACAATAAATTATTAATTGACAGTCATAAATTTCTGAAGACTAACTTATAAGTCTAAATCAAATAAGCGGAATTTCCTTTTAAAGCGACCAGTTTTTCGAACAAATCATTAGACAATAAACCCCTATTTGGGGAATCTATTAAACACGCACAGGAAAACGGTTGTTCAACTGCCGTGGATGAACGTAAACTAGTGTTCATAAACGCATTTTTTGTTGTCGGATAATCGTCCAGCATTTTTAATGATTAATATTTATCATTTAAGAATGAAGAAAATTCAAATTCAACACCTGAAAGTGGCTTTTATTTTCGCTTCAATGAGGTTTATTCACTAGCAGAATCAAACAAAAAGACACTATCCTCGTTATCTTCATCTGTATTTTAGTATTTCCTTTTTTAAATACAGATTAGTCTTAGGCACAAAATAAATTTAAGGCCGCAGAGAACGGATGTCGGGAAATTCTCTTTCACAAATCGAACGATAAGGGATTGGAATAGATTGCCTGCAAAAACCTTCGAACCCTTTCCTCTAAGCGTTCAACAGTTTAGAAAATTAATTTAGGGTACTTTTAAGTTTATGAGGTAGTTAACTAAGAATATTAGTTACAGTGAAGTGAGGTGTCGTGCAGTGTAGAGCAGAGAAATAATGAAGGAAATGTTCTTAGTGTTATAGTGAAGTGAAGTGAAGTGAAGGATAGCGCAGTGCGGTCTTTATTGTATAAAACACTCAGTGCGGCTTTAGATGACAGACGTTTCTTTTCTTTTTCATGTAATTTAATGTTTAAAGAATCAGCAATTTTTATATTATTACTGTTATTGTTATTTTTATCATTTTAGCATTATTATTACCATTATTATATTATTTGCATGACATTTATTATCTTATTTATGTAAATAAAGTTTAAATAAATTTATCTTTTAATTTATGTTTTATGTATTTAAATAAACCTCTAAAATACGTGTAAAAAAACTCAAAAATACAGTTATTCAAATACAAAATGTATTTAAAATATGTATTTCAAATACAAGTATTTAAATATTGGCTAACCCTGACCATGAGGAAATATGTAAAGTTAGGACCGAGGTAGGCCTCTGCGACACATGGAGAGCGCGAAGGCGCTCTTCACTGAGAATATCCCCATAGACGCAATGGGTACCCCGAGAGGCACTGGTATGTGTTTTTGGCACCGATAAATGACAGTTGGAAAGACGGCGAGGAAAACCGAAAAGTTAGCCCAGACTCAAGAGAATAGGAAACTAATTAACACCAAAAAGTCTGTGCCATGGACCATTAGTTTCATTTGATATTACCATTAGTTTCATTTGATAGTACCATTAGTTTCATTTGATATCATCAATTTAATGTTATTTTCATTTTGGTCTACCGATATTAATTGGTTAATGTTATCCTATCATTCGTGATCTGGAATGATAACAGTAAGGGGAGTACAGTGTACACGGAAAACCCATTGGTTGTTTTTACTTTCCTGATACATGATACGTATGCGATATTAGGGCAATAGTTCGATTCGTCTGGGAAGCTAGATAAGGTGTGTGTGTTCTTTCGAGTAATGAAAATAAGTGTTTCTACAAAGTTACAAAAAGATGCGTGATTATTTACAGCATTCAATTTTGCGTTGCTTTAAAATAAGAATAAACACATTAAACATTAGATGAACCTTTAATTTGCCACACGTCTTTTCGATTTCATCACAAAGTAAATTTGATTTTCCCTCATGCTTATAATAACTCCTATCAAGAAATATATCTTCTCCTTCTACAAGTCACTTTTATGGAGATTCCACGACAATATTGTATTTATAAAATTGCATACAGCAAAGCCAAAGTGTAATTTATCGGCACATTGCCAAATGAAGATAACGAGAAATAAGTCAGAAAATAGTAAACAGTTATGTCTTACAACGTGTACGTTCCTCTGCCGTTATCAGCATTAACCACCTCCGCTCCCCACAGAACAACGAGGAAGCAATGGCTCTCGCCAGTATCACATTGGACGTCCTCCCCACTCCCGTGCAATGCGGTTCGCTCTCTGCTCCCCGAGCGGTGGTCGTAGCTCTAGATAACTAGTCAGCAGCGAGCGGAGGCTGCTATCGCGCCGCGCAAGCCACAAAAGCACGCGGGCGCGGCCGATGGAAGCCGACACTGCCAGCGACGCTTCGGAACGAGAGACTCTGCTGCCGCGGTAAGATTGACCAGACACACGTGCGTCTGCGCTGCTGTTTGTCTCTTTTCTTTCTCGGTTCTTTCTGGAGCTGATTAATGAACGTAATGGTCTAGAATCGCCACATTCCTCTTTCTGGCGTAAAGGAAGCTCGTTTCTTGCTACGTGTGTGCACTCATAATAATCACTGCCAGAACCAGACAGCACCTTCGGGAACATTACGTTTACGTACGTATACTAATATTTGGTTAAGGAGAGAGGTCAGTTAAACAAAAAGTCAGGGGTGCCCACAAGGGAGGCAGAAGGGGCAACTTGCCCTAGGCCCCGATTTAATTGGGGGCCCGATTTTTTTTTAATTCAAAACAAAATATGAATTTACTTCAAATTCAAATTAACCGCTGTAAATTGATTCTGTTGCAAGTCGAAATGAATTTAGTTTATGTATGTGTGTGTGGGGAGGACGTTTGTTCGAAATAAGGGCCTCCCATGGATCTACTGCCTCAGACCTCTTGTTTTCACTGGGCGCCCGTGCAACTAGCATTAGCGTTAAGGGAACTGGGAAATTTTTTTTTTCTTTATAAAAATGCCAATCCTAAAGGTTAAAATACGTTTGTAGGGTTGCCGAAGTGAGAGCGATGGTTCTATGAAATGATAGTTCTTATGACGTATGGATTGAACGAAGCGCATTTTGCATAGAGGAAATTCGCTAATGAATAACTCTCCAGAGGCGCATACCGCTATTCCTAAACACGAACAGCGAGTTCGGTTTCTCTCTCCTTTCCGACAAAGACAGGTTTCTCTGTTAGTTGAAGTAGAAGAAAAAAATGTCACCAATACATACAGTATTTTTATCTTTACATTGTATTAAAATATTACAATATTCGTTTACAATCATTTATGTGACATCACGCTTGTACTTGTGATGGCCACCATCAATCGGAAAAGCCTTTGCTTTAAATAAATTCACATTATTTAGTTGAGTCTTTGCCTCCTTCATCTGATAACATGCGTATGATCTGGTACCATCATAAATACCGCTACACGATATTGTTTCTCCGTTTTTTGTCTGAGGTTACATTCTACAGGTGATAGTTTTTAATGACCCACTCCCTTCTTTCTACCCCCTTATTTCCGGGACCAACCCTGCAATATGAGACCGTAGCATAAAACAGCATTGTCTTTGTGTCTGCAGAAACTCAGACCAGGAAGACCAAGGGTTTGAGTACCGCCGGTGACGGATTTTCGACCTTGGTAATAGCTAAATAGCTAGATCAAATTTAGGCGCTGATTGGCGGCAAATTCTAACAATTAGCTGCCCTCAACAACCGTTTTCTGTGGTTTCTATGATCTATACCAGGCGAATGTCGGAGGAGTACCCCAAGAACCCCACTGCGCGCGATCTTTCCTTCCTCTTCCTTGACATGACCTCTCCTCTTAGGACCCCTCCAGACGGCGCCACTCAGCAGCGTTTCTGAGTGGCGCGCCTGCTGTCAAAGCATTGGTTTAAATGGAGCTATTCACACGAGCGGTGTACTCGCACTCCTGTGGCGCTTAGTGGCTAACTCCCGCCACCGGCAGCGCAGATGCGCGTCCGCGCCACCGCCATCAAAAAACAGTCCTATATATAAATGGCAGCCGTCACACTGCCACTCGGACGCACCGCTTAACTTCTTTTCCTTATTTCCTGACTTCCGGCTGGCGGCGCCCGGAGCTCATATCACTCCGGCTTGCGGCGACGGAGTGATAAGACTAAGTCCCGGAAGGTTGTGAAAAATCATATTTTTAATTATGAGCTTTATAAAATTCTAAGTATCAAATGTCCACAAAAAACAATCAAACGAACTGAAATTCGGTGATTTTATATCTTTGATCCCGGTCAATAAGCTGATAAGTCATAAACAATTTTACAGGAGAGCAAAAATCAACTTTTAACTGAATTAAATCAGGGATTTATGGTATCAAAACGAAAGTGATATTCAAACGAAACTATTTGTGTGTAGGTTTCGATTGAATATCATATTAATCCTTGATTTACAGTATTAGTTTACAGTTGTGTTTTGCATCCATGTAAAATTAAGTTTTTTTTACTTATCAGCTTATACACTGGGGTCAAAGAATAGCATATTAAAGCATATTTAGTGCATTTTGTGTTCATGCATCACATTTACATTATATTTAAGTTATTATTCATATTTTTTTGCTTTTTTGTTCTTAATTTGGCATATTTCTTTTGGAATTTCATTTAATTTGCATATTTGTCTCCTGAAACCGAAAAGCGTACTTCACAAATGTGAATGTGAATACTGTTCATGAGAATGTCTTTCGTCCGTTGCAGCAGTATTTGTCTCCACTTATTTTAGATGATAAGCTGCTGGAACCAGAAATGATTTGTCCAATTATGAATGATGTGATAATGTATCTTTGATAAAGAATTTGTGTCACTGGAATTGAAACTTCGACGATGATACAGACGAAATCAGTACATTTTACTATAAAAACTATCGCTGAAATACTAAGTAGAGCCAAAATTTAAAATTAATTGTTAAAATTTAAAAAATTGTAATTGTTAATAAATACATGAAACTGTTAATTGTTAGTGCATATTTCATTAGTTCTGGTGCATATTTTATAAATGTTAGAGCATATTTGCATGTATAATGTCTCCGTTTGATACAGCATTAACTTCCGAGCTTTAGATATGACTCACGAATTCTTTTTCCCCGCTCATTGGCACGGGTGTATGAGTATGAGTTACAGCCCGGTGGTTCTTACACTTACGTTTACATGCAGTACAGTACCAGACCAGTCTTAACGTCTGCCCGGCCGGGGTAGACCCCGCTGGGAGGAGCTACCTGGATAGGGAAATCTCCAAGACGACGTGTAGGTCGGCTCGGGTTTTCACCAGCCACCGGAGGAACTTCATCGCCTCTCGGGATCAGTACATTAAGGGTATTAATGACCAGTGGCGGATTAATACTCAATAGGGCTCGAGGCAATTGCAAATGAGGGGCCCGCAACTCCCGTTATCATTCATCCTTCCTCTCACGATATGTGTTATAGGATATGCATTCTGAATTTATACATGAACATATTTAAAAACAAAATTGATGTAAGAGTCCCGGAAAATGGGTACACAAAAGTGACTGTCTTCAATAATAAAAAATAGTTTTCACAATTTAAAATGTCCTCACTTCTCTCTTGCGTTATATGCTCTCACTGAATTTGATAGTTGCACTTATGAGACCAAAATGTCTCGAAAATTGATATATGGTTACAAAAAGTAAGTGTCTGACGTGTTTATTAAGTAAAAAAAAAGTTTTAAAAAAATGTTTCACGTCACTGAGGCCCCTGTCCGGCGGGGCCCCAGACAATTGTCCAGTACTGCCTATTGGTTAATTCACCACTGCTAATGACCATAGAGAGAGAGAGAAACCCCGTGTGGCCTACTACTTCACACTATTACACTTTATCAGGGGGACAAGTCCCCGGTGTGGGTACCTATGCCTCTTGGGCTTTTATGCGCTCATCTGCCGACGCGCTGACGCCGGCAGGCTGACGGCCGGATCCAGCCGGAACCCAGTTTACCTTCGCGGCAACCTCCCCATACAATGCCTGGGTGGGGGCCGCCCTGCTAGCTCAGAGCTCCTAGCTACCCCGGCTAGTACCGGAGTCTCGACAATGCGCCACTCACGTGCGCCGGAAACAAGTTCCCTCCTCTTTGACCAGAGTATCGGGCCACTGCCACGACGAATCCGAGAGCCCAACTGGGGTCCACCTGGACTAAGGCCCAGGCGGCTCGGAGCCCCCATCCCGTCTCTCCATTGCTTACCGCCAGCTCACGACGTGGGTAACGCCAGTACCGAAGCAACTGGTGGTAACTAATTTCCCGCCGGACTTTAAAGTGGGATCCGGAGTACTCCGAAGAGCATCCTTCGCCCAATCCTGCTCCAAGGTCGACCCGTTATAGGCCCAACTGGTGGGTGGCCGGTTGCCCGGCCACCAGGAGCTTAGCATCGCCTTCTCACTGCCTGCACCTTCAAGCTAACGACGTGAGCGGCGCCGCGAGACTCAGGGTCCGGGTGGTCGTCTTCGACACTCCACCAGAGACCGTAACAACCTACGCCATCGCGATCCCCCCCTGCGGACCATAGCAGTTGACATGCCCGGAAACATCACTCGATCAGTCCACTATTGTGTTGCAGGGCGCGAGTAGGAGGAGGACGACGTTGGTGCCGCCGGCCGCTGAAGATGGCGTTGTTCGCCGCGCCGCTGTCGTCGCTGCTACTGCTGTTCCTGCTGCTGCACCACGGGCCGGCGGTGAGCCCGGGCGGCGTGCTGTACCCGCGCGAGTCGGAGACGCGCGACGTGCGCTCGCTCGACGGCGTCTGGAACTTCCGCCTCGCCTCCGAGACCGACCCGCTCGCCGGCTTCACGCACAAGTGGTTCGACAGCGACCTCGCGCAGGTACCTCAATCCCAGCGGCGACGCCAATAAATGCGCTGCAATAGTTATCAATGCACCAAGGGCGTTATAAGGGTTCTAATGATCGAGCACCGGCAAAATGCCCGAAGGTGTTTGGTCGCATGAGATCATTAGAACCAGTTAACGCTCATGGTATACGTGTGGATATATATATATATATATATATATATATATATATATATATATATATATATATATATATATATATATATATATATACGTATACCGTGGGCTTTAACTGGTTCTAATGATCTCGGGCGACAAAAATCCCTCGAAGGATATATATATATATATAATTTTACTTTTTACCCAATTTAAATTATTAAGATTTATTTATTTACTAATTAACTAGTAATTAACTTGACTCGGATTGTGTTTTCATATTTCTCTACCATAATTCGCTTTCATAAATCCCTTTCATAAATCTCTTTCACAATTCACTCCATAAGAGAACATGTAGCATCATTTCAGGTGTTTTTCCTCGTACCCTCGATCCTCTCGATCCAGGAAATATACAAGCAATTATCAGTAAAAATAATTTCGTTCCTCGCGTTTCCGCGATTGTGCGGACAGTTTTACTGAGGAGTTCGCCGAAAGAGCACTTTGCTTCGGCTCGTCGTCCATTTTGGAAAATATACTCTAAACTTAAACCCGAAATTAAGCGGTCGTGACCCCAGTCCCTGCTTGCACCTTCCTCAGCCACTTCCCTCCTCGTGGCGATTCCTATCACATAGATAGACGGTTCCTGAAGAGGAGACGAGTTCACTAAGTTGAGGATGCCGAAAGAAAACGAAGGGGGAATGCGCGATATACCTCAACCTTTCCCTCTTTTAATATTATTTCCCAACAATTACTTATTTTTTTAGAGCAAGACATCATTTAAAGATTAACAATTGAATGACGTCATGCAGAAAACATCAAAACCTTTACTAACTTAGTTACGGTTGAAAAATGGCTTGAAAAGTTGGGAACAATTATCAAATCTCTAGCTGGAAGGATACACGCCGAAAATTAGATTAGTGTGCGATGTATATTTTCACTGATTCACGTTAGTTTTTCAAAATTCAATCAAGAAAATCTATCATTAGACATTTTCTGCAATTTATGAAGTAGAACAGTACCTAATACGCGGTTTAGCCTCTGCTTCCAAAGAAATAACACAAACATCGCTTGGATGCATCGTGAAAATCAATAAATGGAGCTCAGCTGTCTAGAGTGCCATTGCTTAAATTTCACAATTTGGAGGTTGGTCTCGTTCTGAATAACCCCATATAATCGAAGGATAAACTCCAATGAGAAAGGAATCTCTTACTGTAATATTTGAGGTATGGAACAGATTCGCAAACAAATTTGAATTAGCTGAAACCTTGTGATTATCGTACAAAAAGCAGAATTGTGGAAAAGTCGCAAGAGGGAAGTACATTATTAGCTATGTAGAGAAAATGGAAACACTCTCCAGAACACTGTATCATACCAATCAGTACTTATTCCCTAAGACAACAGAAACGAGGGAGGTGTATATATTCTTAAAAAATATTACAATTCATTATCAATACCGAGTTAAAAATATTTTTGAAAATGTAAGTGGAATGTGATACATATTAACTAATATTTGAACATCTATTTTAAAGTAGACAATAACAGGATATCATGCCTCCTTGATTTACAAACGCAATGCATCACAAATTATTATAATCTTGCTCGTTAGGAAAGACGAAATGTGCTTTCAATAGGCCTGTAGCAACCAAACAACACTATCAAACAACGGCATTATAAAACAACACCAAAAAACAAACGACGGCAGATAAGCGATCATTTTACATTTAATTTTAAGGTATTATTAAAATTTACTATTGATACCCAAACTTAAAAATAGAAATAGTCAACTATAAAATATCTGGGATCCACTATTTTCATTTAAAGCCAAAATCACAAAATATGGTTGAATACAAATATAAAACTTCTATCTAAACGAAAACAGTGTTTTGAATATAAATATTTTTGCAATTTTCAGAATGACAGAGGTTCTAATGACAAAGGAAACCGTACCATAATAATGAATGCACTTTCTTGTATTCGAGCAAAAAATTTAATGAAACTAGTTGTGCTCCAACAGCACATTATTTCTATGATTTTCAGTTTCGGAAAATTCAGATAGTTCAACGAAAAGAGACGTCCGCCATTATTTTAACCGCCTCTTGTTCTATTCATGAAAAAATTAAACAAAAGATTTGGAGCAGTTTTTGACAAAATATTTTATTTTTTCATTAACGCGAAGAAATTACGCGAGAACTACTATTTTTTCAAAAATAAATTACTGCTATTTAAAGAAAATAAATCAAAATCAAATCTGACCTGCAGTGCCCTGTCCCGTCCCGCCCGCCCAGCTCTATCCTGATCCTCCTCACCAAGCCTTGCCCACCCTACCATGTTTGCTACGAACGTCATTGTTGTGGGTAGCAGTAAACAGGTGCATTGTTTCATAAACAAGATACATTTCCAGTAATAATTTCGCCTTTGCTCAAAATCTAATTGTGCAAACCGAAACTTTATTTAGTTCCAGTTTATTTAACCCAAACTTTATTTAGAAAAACATATCTAACATTTTCAAGAAATATTCTGATGGAAAGTAGTTCTACAAGAGTTGTAAACATTAAAATGTTTGCAATATACATTCGTAAAAAAAACTTTTCAAGACATTCACCAAGAGACATTTTGTCTTCTATTGCTAATACGAGGTTGAAGAGGTCACTTAATTAGCACTCGTGTCTAATGACTCGAGTGCATCTTCCTGCGAGTGGGGAAAGCTACAGGTCGCTTGAGTTTTTGTTTGCAACACAAAATGTCAGAGTGTAAGGGAAGGCGGCAGAGTTCGGAGATGAAGCAGGTCCTCGAGGGTGAAGGGGCCTCTTCGGAAAAGGTCGCGTGATTTTTGTGAGGGAACTCTTGTGTGATTACTGCAAAGGAGCTATTCTCGGGGCCTGTGAACGCATTGTTTATGGCAGTAGCTCTAGGCACATACGAACCCAAACATTTCTGCAAAGAAAATAAAGTGAAATACATGAAAGGGGCTTATTCGTATTTCACCTTTATTTTTCTTTAGTGATCTCAACCTATCTTTGAACTTACACGTCGTTGTGAAGGAAGTAAAAAACGCTGATTTTACTTCTCATTACACAAACTAACACACATCGCCGCACAACATACAAATCGCTTCACAGCACATTCAACCGCACGAACTCGAACGCTCTGAAATTGAAATAAACAAATCACAGCAAACGCATAGCAACCGAAGGAAGTTCCGGGAAGTGTTATTGGGAGCGCGGTAGTCAAACTGGATTAAATCTGTACCGAAATATGAAGCATGCGTCATTTCTTCGAAAAAATTACATCCAGTCTGGTTCGTCACTTTTCTGTACCGACGAAAAAAAAATTACCGTGTAAAACGGGCTTTACTGAAGAGGGTCACCGAGCAGCCGTTGGGGCCACCACTCCGAATGACCGAAAGTTCTGGAACCGAATATTAAAAGAGCAAAATGACTGTCAGGAAATTGCAAACGTCTCTAGTCACCAACGAGCGAAGGCCCCTCCGTTGGTGGCAAAAAGGCGATCACCCCGAGCCCATTCCCGAGAGGGGGCAGCTGCGAAGTTACAAATGGCTGCGAGGCGAACATAATCAACGCAATTTAAACTAGTGGTGCTACAACAAACTGTTTTCTTGCAGCCCAAACAACTTTACAAAGTTTCTTTTCTTCTAATACAGTAAACCCTCATTATCACGAATTCCAAGGGACCGAAATAATAGGAGATCGTGTTATAAAAATTCGTCTTATCCGAGTATTATAAATGTTCGTATTATCGTAATCCCTTGACGAGACCGAAGACTTGTTCGTGCTAACGAGGATTTACTGTATTTATATTGTAGATGTTTTTGATAAAAAAATCACATGCTTCACTTTCAAAATCAATTTTTCAGTCTTCTAATTGTTAGACTGAGTGGAACTTTCAAAATATCACAGAAGAGCGAAACTTCTTTCCACATAGAAATTATACGGCAACAATTTACAATGATGTTTGAGAAAATATCGTCCGAGCATTTTAAGAAAATGCTCTTTTTTGGGCTAGTTTAAAACTTCAAAAAAATGGGAGGTTTTGAGAAACTTAATAAAGTATCATTGAAACTTTTGTGTCGATAAATAGATTCTATTATAAAATACACATGCACTGAAAATATTAACGATATGCAAGATATTTCAAAACAAAGATAATTTTTAAAAACTCGAAAGTTTTAATGAAAATAACGTTTGTGTCATGTCATTTAATGTATTCTGCTCTAAACCAACAAAAAGTTTAAAGAACTAGATGTGCTACAGCGGCATATATTTTCTCGCAATATTATAATGTTACCTTTATGTAATATGTAGCAATTTTCGCCTTCCTTACTCTTCACATAGCACTCTATGTTGTTAATAAACGAAGAGTGAAAATAAGATTTTTTTCTTTAAAATTTTAAATGAAAATATACATTTCTGGTATTGAATAAAGAGTATTCACGATATTCAGTGTATTATCGAACATATTCGATTCCTATTTTAGACTTAAAATGTATTGCGTAAGCGGATAAGTTTAAAAAAATTTAAAGTTAAATACAATCCATCGGCGTAGCGGTGGCGGTGGCGGTGGCGAGAGCGGCTTTCGCTACAGTGCTTTGTTGCCTGCGCGGCGTTGATAAAGCAACACCGGACGATTCGTTTGGCATACATATTTCACAACGCAGTAACACTGATAGCGCCGTGAAGCAAATTCAAATAGTTGGAAAAATATATAATAGTAATTTTTAAATCTGTAGTATTGTAATATTCTCCAAATCTGTTCGTTTTAACACGAATTACACGTTACTTCTTGTCTGAACTTATAATGCTAAATGCTCCATTCGTTTTTACACTTAGAAAATTCCCCAAATTCTCATAAGAAAACGAATAACAAACGCAGAATTCAACATGTACATGGGATAGGGTAGGGATTCCAGAATTTAAGAAAACGTTCACAGAATACATTTCTACACATAGTTACACACAATTTTTGCTGTTTTTGACATTAAATAAATAAACACGCAAAATATCGCAAAAGATACTATTTTCGAAATACTGGACATGATTTCATGTAAAGTACACTCCCCCTACCAAAAAAAATATCGATTTCCCATTCATGGAGCTGCCACATCAGCCAGATCTAGTATCTGGGAATATCAATCTTGGTGAAAATTCTGCTTACGGTTTAGCCGCTAGCGTTGATCACAGACAGACGGACAGGGAAAGACAGAGAGACGTTTTGCCGATTTTTCAGTATAAATAATCTACAAAACATGGATTCTGTGTTAGAGGAAGTAATTTCATATACTGGCGGATACATACTGGTGGAACGCGACGGAACGGTGTTCCGGTACCTTGAGAATGATTATTAAATTATATAATAAATATAGTACACCTTTTCTCTTAAATTACTATTTAATGTGGGGTACATTTCGAGACATACATTTTTGTAAATCAAGCATTGGAAACAGAACTATATGAACAATAGTTAATACAGAAGTACCCTGATGAGACTTGCAAATACACATGCAGCAATATGCTCTACTATGCTGAGCATCAAAAAGGGAAGCAATATTAATTTTAACAATGAAATTTAATGTATTTTTGACACTATATATTTGTCAACAACCTGTAATAAGTATTGTACTTCAGCTTCTGGGTCAACGACCCCGATTTCAATCACGTTTTTCATCCAGTTTCCCTTATTCCTTTAAGCGAATGCTGAGATGGCCCCTTGTTTTGCTTCTGGACCGAAATGTAGCTTCACTATTTGTGTACATCTTGTAGAGTTCAGTGGGAAATATAGTTATTCAAATTACCATTCTCCATGTTGTTGCAGCAGGAAGTCGATTTCTTCATAAAGGGTACAATGAGGGATATCAGCCCAGATCCATGGCTGATTTGCCCTTGCAAATAGATTTTATTACATTGGAGTGAATATTTTCTACCAATTCTTTCCAAAAACGTTTCCTTCTGTATTCAGGATTCAACTTGGCTTAGGGTAGGGATCCCAGAATTGAGAAGATGTGCACAGAATACACTTCTCCCTGCAGCACGACATACACAGTTTTTAACTGTTTTTGATGTTAAATGAAATAAATAAATATTTAAATAATTAGATAAATATTTAAATAATTAGATAAATATTTAAATAATTAGATAAATATTTAAATAATTAGATAAATATTTAAATAATTAAATAAATATTTAAATAATAAATAAATGTAATGGATTGCAATTGTTTCAGACTGGCGAGACCATTCCCATGCCGGTGCCGTCCAGCTACAATGACGTCACCCAGGAGAAGAGCGTGAGGGACCACCTGGGGCTGGTGTGGTACGACAGGACGTTCTACGTGCCGGACGCGTGGCGCGAGAAGAAGAGCCGCGTGTGGCTGCGCTTTGGCAGCGTCAACTACGCCGCGCAAGTGGTGAGTGGATGCCAACGCGCACTGGACTGGCACACGCTGCAATTCTTACCTCAATCATGCGTGACAATACCCAGATGATGATAATAATAATAATAATAATAATAATAATAATAATAATAATAATAATAATAATAATAATAATAATAATAACAATGATAATAATAAAGATAATGGTAAGAAGAAGAAGAAGAAGAAGAAGAAGAAGAAGAAGAAGAAGAAGAAGAAGACGAGCTCAGGGAAGTGGCATTGAATTGGGGAACTCATTCATATGACCCTTTTTTTCATCCTGAGACTAAGGTGGATATATCCAGTGCATACAAAATATGTATAATGGATATGATAGTAAATCAAACCTTTGTAGATCTACCAACATTTCAATCTATAATATTCGCAGTGGATTCTTAGCTTCTCTCTCTTACTTCAGATTCATTCATTCTCTCTTCTCTCTCTCTCTCTCTCTCTCTCTCTATATATATATATATATATATATATATATATATATATATATATATATATATATATACAATGGACTCTACACATGATATAGTCTGTATATGTCACTTGAATCCATTTTTAGTAAGAAATGAAAATGATACTGGTCTTAAACTTCGGGAAAATAGTGCTGATAATGAAATGTCCTATTTAAACATAATTTTTGATGATAATTAGGTTTCTTAACACGTGAGATTTCCAAAGAGAATTTTCAATACTCGCAAACGAAGGCTTTCCACAGAAGAGCACCAGTAGTCGTCGAGTGCCCCGGTATGTAACGTCTCAGGCGAAAATAGCTCCCTGGGAGCGGCCGAGGCAAGAAGACAATGTGCAGCAGCCGAGCTCTGTCAACATTCGCCTGAGTAGGCGCGAGCGGGTGTGGAAATCCCGAAGCGAGGCGGGGGCGTGGCGGGCCGCCTCCGGAAGGCGGCAGCGCACTCTGGGAACGCGGGCCGCTCCCACGAGCCCCCAACGGCACCGCCACCGGCTCGGTCTCCGGCTCCGCCCGGCCCACAACTGACAATAGACACTTTCTGTTTAAAATCATTAAAACATTCTGTACAATGTAAAAACGGTTAGAGCTTGGATTCGTGGAACACAATTTTCTCCATGATGAAAGTAAGGGTTAAAATAATTCTCACGCAGGAAGACATTTTTAACCGACATCGAAATGGGGATGATATTCCATTCCTTTGCCTTCAGGGATATATTCTCTCCCGGCATTAACAAGATAATTTTTGATATTCTGTTAATGTGACCTAAAGATAAAATAAATATTGTAATGCTAGTTCAACACTAAGCGGACAATCACACTAGCGCCAAGACCCCGCGAATTTAAAATTGACGTTTTAATTTTGAGGGTTCTTTATATTAAGCTCGTGCATTTTCAAAATTGTCACAAAAATTGCTCAAAATTCTTTCTTTTAAATTTTACTCGAATATGTAACTGTTCGATTTTCATTGAAATTTATAGATTTGCAAAAATTAGGCAAGTAAATATTTATACCTCTCTAGGCTTTGCAACTGATTTTTTTTTGTATGTTGAGGTGATATGTATATATTGATCATCTACTGAGGTCCTTTTTCTAACCCATTTTTCTCACAGCTTCTCCCTCCTGGCCAATCATAAATTGTAACTCATCTGAATTAGGAGGCGACATACATCGATCGCCATGTCGATGTCCAACAAACCACGTATGGACTACAACAGGATTGTCCAACTGCGACCCGCAGTCCAACATGCGGTGCATTTTTTGTGGCCCGCGAAAGGTTAGTCAATCGTGAAAGTCCCTTGCACCCATGTTGGGCGAGGACATAGTGCGTGTAGCGCACGCACCTTGTCGAGGTCAGCACTCTCTTAATGTAAAATAGGTTAAGTTTAGATTTTTAGGATTTTTTTTGTAATAAATTCAGAATTTCAAAGTCATCCCAATGTATTTCCCTGCATTATGCATAGTATAGCTTGATATCACGCTCGGTTCTATTCTCCCCCCTCCCGCTTTCAGCCGGCGAAACTGCCGGTGCTTTTCAGCCGGCCAAACTGCCGAGATAAATAATTCGGAGTTAAGTGTGGATCGCCCGAGTAATGAAAATATGGCCGCAACCAATAGCCCAAAACCACAAAGGTTTTACTTGCGGCCCTTGAGGCTTTGTAAGTTGGACACCTTGTACGTACTATAACATAATCAGTCTTATTTTAACTAATCTTTCAGTTCTTTTCAATATTTGGCTCACTTTGTAACTCTGTTGGACATCATTTCATTCGTGGAATAGTCATATTAAATACCACTCGTGCTTTGGAAATTTCCAGATAAATTCCCTCCTCGTTTCGCGAGACGGGGATTAATCGACAATTTCCAAAGCACTAGTGGTATTCCCTATTCTAATGATGAGCTGGATAATGATAGATTGAAAAAAATATGTTTTGAGTGTCCTTGATAATGAAAAACGTGTATTAGGCAATCCGTCTGAAAAACAACACTAGCGCCTTAACCGCACCCAGGATTTTTACCAAATTTTATATTCCATAATCAATCTGGCAGATGTAGTGACTTTCGAAGTGAATATTTTTAAATTCTGGGAATGGTTTATGTTAATTTCCAGCGACATTTCCAAATTTTTCTAACAAAAATTGTGCTGATTTTTTTCTCAAAACGTGGTACATTTATAAAAAAGACGTAAGTTCGATTGCCAGTAAAATCTTTAAAGTTTCGAAAATTGTAAAACTTAGTTCGAACCATTCTTACACCTGATGTTGAAGCTCTAGACTTGTTTCACAATTCAATCTACACTGAGGTGACAAAAGTCATGGGATACCTCCTAATATCGTGTCGGACCTCCTTTTGCTCTGCGAAGTGCAGAAACTCGATGTGCCATGGGCTCGACAAGCCATTGGAAGTCTCCTGCAGAAATATTGACCCATATAGCTTTTTAGCCGTCCATAATTGGAAACGTGTTGCCGGTGCACGAACTGACCTCTCGAATAAGTCCTATAAATGTTCGATGGGAGTCATGTCGGGTGATATGGGTGGCCAAATCATTTGCTCGAATTGTCCAGAATGTTCTTCAACCAATCACAAACAAATGTGGCCCGGTAACATAGCGAATCGTCATTCATATAAATTCCATCGTTGTTTGGGGACATGAAGTCCATGAAGGACTGAAAATGGTACTCAGATAGATGAAAATAATCATTTCCAGTCAATGAGCGGTTTATTTGGACGAGTGGACCCAGTCCATTCCATGTAAAAACAGCACACACCATTGTGGAGCCAACACCCGCTTGCACAATTCCTTGTCGCCAACTTTAGTCCCTGGTTTCGTGGGGACTGCGCCACACTCGAATCCTACTAACTGATATGGGGACTCATCTGACCAAGTCAAGGTTTTACAGTCGTCTGGGGTCCAATTGATATGGTCACGAGCTCAAGAGAGGCGCTGTAGGTGATTCGTGCTGTTAGCGAAGGCACTGGAGTCGGTCTTCTCCTGCCTTATGCCATTAAAGCCAAATTTCACCGCACTGTCCCCATGGATCCGCATTGATATTTGCGATTATTTTACACATTGTTGCTTGTCTTAGTATTGACAACTCTATGCCAACGTCGCTTCTTTCGATCATTCAATGAAGGCCGTCGGCCACTGCGTTGTCCTGTGACAGGTTATGACTGAAATTACATATTCTCGGCGCCTCGTGACACTGTGGAATTCGGAAGATTGAATTCCCTAACGATTTACGAAACGGAAAGTCCTATGCGTCTAGCTCAAACTACCATTCCGTGTTGAAAGTCAATTAGTTTCCGTCGTGCGGCCATAATCACGTCAGAAACCTTTTCTCATGAATCACTTGAGTACAAGTGAAAGCTCTGCCCTTTTATACCTTTTGTACCCGATACTACTGCCATCTGTATGTTTTCATATTGTTATCCCATAACGTTTGTCACCTCAGAGAATTTCTCAACACTACATCCGCAGAAAAATGCCATGAACACTTTTAAAAAAAAGTTAGTATTTTGCGCGTAGTTTTTTCATTTATGTGTAATTCCCGCACCATTGAGAATTAGCGTCAGTGAAAGCCATTTGACTTGTCATTCGTAGCGTACGGATTGCATTCCAGCCTAGTTAAACTTAAGTACGAAACCAAATACACTGAATTCGGTGAACGAAAGCCATTTTCATAATAACTTTTGAAAGTTTTTTGAAAACTGAACATCTATATTTTTTCGAACCTCACGCACTTCCTTGATTGTTTGATGATTCCGGGTGTCAACTGCTAAGGTCATTAGCCCCGTAAGCATAGTGCATGATTTTATTGGGCGAAGTAGTGGTGATCTATCCCCGCTCGATGGCAAAGTCTGGCGCTGACTTACTTCGGCTTGCGAGGATTTTCCCCAACTAGATATCTCCCACCAGCGTAGCACTGCCCTAGCCGGGACAAACTCTAAGCTACCGATCGGTCTTCCGGAATATGTGGTAGTGTAGTGCATGTTAGTGTAAGTGTGTGTGTAAGGGGTGGGGATAGGACAAGGAAGGAAACATCGTGCGCGGTCGGTGGTCCGTTTGTTAGGGTACTGCTCCGCCATTCGCCTGGTTGGATCGGAGAAACCACGGAAAACTACCAATCAGAGCAGCAGACTGCTAGAATTTTCCTCCAGACAGCAACATTATAATTAATTATAATGAATAAAATGTGGAAGGAAATAAAAAGGAACACACAATATTGCAATTTTGTGTCCAGTACTGCCACATAAAATCAAGGGAGATGCGAATCCAAATTAATTTTTTTAGGGATATTTACTTGGTGTTACGCTATTTCGCAATCTCAATTTCCATAACTTTTGATCAAACACCAAACTCACTTCAACTATCGAATGGCGGACCGCAAAAGCCAAATTGTACCGCCACATGCCGTTCCAATTGCTCCGGATAATGCAGTGATTTTACAGCGACTCGGTCCGTTTTTAAGTTTGGTTTGCTTTATGTAGACGTCCTATCCGAAAAGTCGGTTATTGCAACCACGTGTCTATCTAGTTCCAGTTGCTCAACCTAGGTTGATATACACACGGGAATTCTCGAAATTATGTTCAAAGTAACCGTTACCAATAAAATCAGAAAATTTTCTCAAAAATGGCTCCAAATTTTTTCTTCAAAGTTTTCGTACGGATAGTGCTAATAGCACTCTTTGAGAGGGCACAAAGTTCATTTTGCTGTATTCGTTGTTTTTTTTTTCAAAAATTACACAATTATTTTTTTAAATATCCCTCACGTCGTTAATACGCACATTTCCAACGATTTGTATACATTACACACATACAATTAGTATACATTCGTGTACATTATTGCCATTGTGAGTGGAAGTGCTTCAAATGAAGTTTTTCGAAAACTCAATAGATCCCAGTAAAAGACCTTCAAATTTCGCATTTACAGTAACGCTTAAACGCCATTTTCTTAAAAACGGCTCCAAATTTTTCAATGAAAAATGCCATTTATGACAAGGTTTTGCTCTTCTTTAATATTCTTAAAATAATATTTCGGTCCTACCATTTGGAAGCCGAACAATTGATAAAATGTACTTTGGGCGCCGATAGGTGGCAGATGGCAAGAGGGTAGGCCTAGACCACACCAAGGAAATTAGAAAACTTTTCTACGAGAAATTCTATGCATTCTATAGCAGCACTAGTTTGGTTTATCATTTTCACCATAAGTCTTAAATAATATTTACGTTTACCCTCTAGAAAACCTAAGTTAGCTTATTCTAAAGTAAATCAAGCATATTTAATATACCATTTGGTAAAGATTGTCTTTTTTAATACATTTAATTCAAAATAAATATTTTTAAATGATTTATACAATATTTTGGTGTATAAAAATGAAATAAGAATTTTTTCATATAACACAATCTGTTCGATTTATCTAAATTATAAATCATGAATATAAAGTTTTTCTTTGTTGTAAAAAGTCTTCTTGGAGTTAAAAAGTGTACTCAGGGCATTCATCCTTTTCGATATCCTGAAAGTTGAGGTGAGTTGATTACGATGTTTTGATTAATTTTTACCACGTTATGGGTCTTTGATTTCCAAGAAAAACTAGAGTGATTAAATCTTTTAAAATATATATGTGTGTACGTTGTTGCAGTGGGTGAATGGACAACTTGCAGTGGTTCACGAAATCGGCCATCTTCCCTTCCAAGCGGAAATAACTCCCGCCGTCAAGTTCGGCGCCAAGAACAGAGTGACCGTCGTGGTGGACAACACCTTGCTGCAGACGACTGTCCCCCAAGGGCGCATCGTCAGCATCGACACGTAAGAGCGAGATCCTCGCGAGTCCTCATTTAGAGGTCGCATCTGACAAAAGGACAGTGGAATTCCATTATCCAGAAAGCCAATTATCCGGGGTGGGAAAATGATTAATTGCGAATTAGTTTTTTTAAATGTCTGTGACAGGGCTCTAACCTATAAACTCTGGATGATTGAATGACATGATTTGGATATATTGATTGATTGTTAGTGACTCCAGGTACGTCAACTACGGAGGCTCTTTTCCCGTAAGTGTAGTGGCTGATTTTTCATTGGGAGATGGCAGAGATCTTCTCCAATGGAATGACAATATTCGGCGCCGACCGACTGTCATCTAGCGGGAGTTTTCCTAACTAGGTATCTCCCACCACCGAAGCACCACTCCGGCCGGGACAAGCTCTAAGCTCCACATTCTGACACAAACCAGTCTCCCGGCATGTGTGGTAGTGTAGTGTATGTTAGTGTAAATGTGTGTAAGGGGACAGGATAGAACAAGGAAGAGGACGAAAAGATCGCGCGTGGTCCCTAGCCCGTGTGTCAGGTACTGCTCCGGTATTCGCCCAGTGTTGATTGGAGAAACCAGGGAGAACTACCGATCAGAGCAGCCGGCCGCTAGAATTCTCCTCCAGGCAGCGATCATTCGCGATCTGGCGTTTCAGCGCTCTTGCGATGAGCCCCCTGCCAGCGATCATTGGCACGTGGGGCGGCGGCGCGGACCGCAAAAGACCATCTCGCCCTATTCGAAGATTGACGCCAATTGGCGAAGTGCAGGCGGCGATCGCGATAGTGGCTGCGGCTTCTCCTAGCTGCTCGTTCACGAAGCTAACTAAAGGTGCGACCGTCTGGCTCTCGGCAAACCAACTGAATTCTTAAAATATCTGTTCGGCCGGCTCTCAACGAAAAAATGACAATTTAAAGCTGTACTCATTCGGCGAGCTCTCTGCAGACCAAGTGATCGTTTTAAGATATCTGCCGAAGCGGTCTCCGACACTGGTGGTGACCTGATACGTGTTCCACGGTCATTTCTGATAGGTGCGAAGTCGATGGTGCGGACCGAAGGTGCGCAAGCGCTTCTCTACGACAACCCTTTCTACATTTTTCGTTCAATTTCGCATGGGGTTGGCGGGAGTTGCGGGTGCTGTAGTGCGTGAGTCACCGATGCTGCACCTTGTTTTTGCTCGGTGCACTCTCCGCGTCGATGGGGAAAGGTATTCGGTCCAGCCCATACTAACACAGCTTTCCACCGAAAGACGGGCGTGTGTGCATATTTCCAGCATTCTAAACTTCACATCGCTTCAATATTAAGAGAAAAAATATTATAAATTCTTGTGGAGAATATCTGTGAACGAGGAAGTTCCATGACACATGTTTTGTAATGTTTTTATCCTTTGTTCTTAGTAATTTTTTCAGCATTTGTTCTTTTAGAAGCGCGGGTGTGAACCTTCTTAGGATCAGATGGATGTTATTTATTTTTGCCAACTACCATTGCCCTATGGGAATGCCATCAATCACCCATAACGCTTACCGGGAGATGGCTGATGGCTTAGGGCATCAACTTATGTCACTGCAGTCCCTCTGACCGGGAGTTCCCAGCTTCGAGTTCCGACAGTGGCAGGATTTTTGACACTAGCTTGTCAGCTAGGTAGAATTCAGTCGCTGTCTGGAGGAGAATTCTAGTGGCCGGCTGCTCTGATTGGTAGTTTTCCCTGATTTCTTCGATCAACCTCAGGCGAATGCCGGAGCAGTACCCTAACAAGCGGGTCATGGACCGGCTGGGGTGGTGCTCCGTTGGTGGGAGATACCTGGTTGGGAAAACCCCGCTAGTCGAAAGTAGGTCGGCGCCGGACCCGCGGGGGAGGATCACCGCCACCTCCCGATTAAAAAGTCTACACTACACTTACGGGACTAATGATCTCAGTAGTTGACGCGCCAGGAATCACTAACAACCAACCAACCGTTACCTTTCCAATTCAACTACTCAACCCTGAAGGCCTTCTGAACAATAAATGTAACGAGTATCTCTAGCAGGTCTAATTATGACTCGGAAGTGGAAAGAAGATGGCGTGGCAAGTGTCATGCTCGTGCAAGAATATTTTTCCCAATGTGTACTGTTAATAAAGTCAGTGAATACTGGTACTTATTTGGGAAGGAGGCTTAGCTGACCTCAGGACCGCCCTGAATATAACGTGATCAAACAAAAACCCAGCATTGCTGGGATTTGAACGCCATATTTTGTAATTCAATGTTTTATTGAGGTCTTCATTTGAACCAATATTTTTAAAGTCCTGCAGTTATTCAACCGTCTTCTTACATTGCAAGAATCCTTGGATGTGTAATATTTAATAGATATTAGAGGCAATATAGATATTTTAATGAAAATCGAAGGGCTGACATTTTCGACGCGTATTTTGCTCGCAGGCGTAATATCAGTCCTGGAGATAAAACTGTAAAAGGTTTTGACCCCAGTGTTGAATATTCGGACGGATAGATGGACTGACGAATTGTCAGACATGTTTTAAAAAACACTTTTTTTGCATCAAGATTTTCCAAAACATGTATTTTCTTTAAAACCTCGACATTGTTTTGCAGCATTACATTACCTCTACACAAAGTACTCAAAAAAGTAAAAATAGAATTGTTTTTCAGAAATTTGGAAATTGAAGAGATTTATCAATGGCACTAGGTATAGTATTTAAGCAAAATAGTCAGAATTGAAACTTTAAAAAAGCAAAGGTTTTACACAAAGTATATGAGAAAGTAACCATGCGACTCGAAAATAATAATCTCTCTTTAGAATATGGTGAAAGCTATAAATGCAATTTACTACTTATATCAATGACAGCACATCACTAATTGTTAGATTTAAAAAGGATTAGAAAACAAAAGGGTGAGAAAACTTAAAATTGTTCAATACAATTTTTATAACTTTTCTGATATTTTTTATATAAGGCTTAAATATGTGTGAAAATATTTTTAACACTGATGTAGATCAATAACGTGTAATTAAACAATGAATTTATTTTCCAGAAACAACGGTACAAAGGCTGTGCAGACATACACATTTGATTTTTTCAATTACGCTGGTATTCATCGTCCTGTTCACCTGTATACAACACCAGCTATATTCATTGATGACATTAGTGTGGAGACCGACATTGAAGGAGATTTAGGTAATATCTTAATTTAGTGAGTAGTATTCAAAAAGAAAAGATTCTCATTATGTCTTTAAAAACAAACTTCACAAGTATCAATTTCATAAAAATGTCGGCAAAAATGATAAAAAATAAATATGTAAATAAATGCTCAGATCTACCACAACTTATATGTAGTCACACACAGGCTCCAACACTGCTTTTAACTCCAGGACTCGAAACTTACAATCGTACTTGAAAATTACAATCGTGCGTTTATTTGGTCGGTTAAAAAATAATATCATCCGCCCCGCCCCGTCCATGAACGTCATCTGTAAGTAGACCACTTCTCCAAGAACTCCGGTTGCAAGTATCTCACTATTGTATGTATGTATTTGGCGTTTTGGGTCGGTAATCCAACTTCGCCGGCCAGCTACCGGTGTCCCCCTTGCCTGGGCCTCGTTAAATTCCCATGCTTGGCGGTAAGAGCGACATGAGGCGAACATGGCGTATTCTCTTCACCGTAACTAGCAAGATCCGCCTGCTCGAGCTTTTCTTCGTCACACAGCTGCAGAAACTGAGACGATTTTAAAGGAAAGCTACAACTATATTTTTGCCTCGACCGGGCATCTACCCCGGGGACCACAACACGGGAATCTAGAACGCTGCCCATGAGCCATCCCAGAGGTGCAACTCACTATTGAAGAAGAAGAATATTGTTACGTGAATTATCCATTCCGCCCCACCCCACCCCGGCCCGTGTAATGCTCGTAATAAAGGCGGCAAAGCATTCGCACTCCTTGACACCAGAGCTATTATCTACGGGAAGCGTGTACAGTTGCTCTAGAACACGCGAGAATTATTAATTTTTTTGTTAAATAATTACGCGGCGAAAGAAAAACCTCAAGCGCGCCAAAAAATCTAGGTACGGTGATTGGAATACGTCATCTCGCCACGTCGCAGGCTTGGAACAACGCTAGCTAGAAAAGACGGAATAACCCGATCCTAAAATGCCAAATACACACATACATTGATTATTAGATTTTTAAATACGTCTAAGCCCTTGGCCCTTCAAAATTGAATCATTGCAATGAAACTTGAACTATCGTTAAATGTATTTGGTTACTCTGAGTGATAAATTGGTAATTCTATAATATTTATAGATTTTTGAAAACTTTGATTTAATATATAATAAATATTTAGGGCTGAATTAAGTTCTTGGACAAGGTGACAATTGGCAATATCTTAGTAATATTTATAATTCCTTTTGATATAGCAACAACAACTGAAATATGAATATAAATAACACTACCATATAAGTGTAATGGTACATATATAATCTTGCAGGTGTCGTTTATTACAACATCAGTTATGGAGGTTATATACAGCCTGCATCAGAACCTACGTGCTACGTCGACCTCCTGGACAAAGATGGAAATATTGTAGTGGTAGATAACGGCCAAGGAGCTCTTCAAGGTCGCCTTGATGTGCCTAATGCTAAATTCTGGTGGCCGTATCTTATGCATGAGAATCCAGGATATCTCTACACTTTACAGGCACGTATCAAAGCAGATAATACAATAATTGTGTGTATGTATTTGCAATTGCGTAAATTGCGAATTGTGCAAATTGTGTCCCTTTGCAATTGGGTGTACATTTATTGTGTGTATGTATTAACAATTGTGAGTTTCCTTTTCTCTGCTATACATTAATCATTGGATTTGATTATGTTGAATAAAAAATGTGATTATTCGAGCACATTGCATGTCGACGTAAATACTCAACAGAAATAACTTTACGTTAAGGTCCGTCTCAAATCTAATGAATGGGGCACTGAAGACGTATACAGACTCCCAATTGGAATTAGAAAATTAGAATGGAATGAAACAAGTTTTCTAATAAATTCAAAGCCTATATATTTACGAGGATTTGGAAGGCATGAAGATTCAGATGTAAGTATTACAGAAAGTAATAGAATGCACAAATGAATTACAACAGAAAAAAATTAAATTAATGTAATTCAACAGATTCGAGGAAAGGGCTTGGATTTCCCTCTGATAATCAAAGATTATAATCTCATAAAATGGATTGGAGCAAATTCATATCGAACATCTCACTATCCTTACGCAGAAGAAATAATGGATCAAGCTGATCAGCAGGGGATCCTCATTATTGATGAATGCCCTAGCGTTGATACAGAGTAGGTACATATTCAAAATTTTATAAACAAAACGTCTGCTCCAAACTGCATTCGGTAATTGTATTAGGTCAAATGCCGGAAGTATGTGTGGTAATGGACGTTTGGTTATCCTAATGTTACACACTTTTAAATTAATTCACAAATTTGGCATTTTTATGTCAATCATTCGTGAGGACCCAATTTAACTACGAAATTTTAAGGTTTTCACATAATGATCTAACAACAAATCCAAATGGTTTATCATATTTTAAAGCATATCACAGAAGTACTTTAAATTACTTGATCTGTCGTAAAATAAACCTATATCAATTGACTGTAACAATAAGTAAATACATTTACAAAATATATAGTGACCGATATTTCTGTCGGAAAAATAGTCACCGCAGTTTCCAGTTGCAAAAAAGTCAATTATAATTAGTTAACTTTAGTTAATAATTATTAACTACGAGCATGTGGATGTATTCGGGCGGCAATGAACACGATGAGTACTTTTTAGGAATTACTCCCCAACCTTGCTGCAAAAACATGCTGACTCTCTGGGTGAACTCATAAGAAGAGACAAGAACCGACCCAGTGTGGTAATGTGGTCAGTAGCAAACGAAGCTCGCACTCATCTCACTGGGGCTGATACTTATTTTGAGTAAGAGCACATTCTTATAAATAATATTTATTACAATCATAGTACATTTTTAACGTGTTAAAATTTATTCTAAAATGTTATCTTCTATTTCCAGATATATAGCAGAGTATGTTAAGAGTTTAGACACTACACGCCCAGTAACAATGGTCACAGCACGAGGTTTTGATGAAGACAAAGCGGTAAGATAAACCATTGGTAAGCGAAGAGCTATTCAAACGTAAACTAGTGCTAAAAAAGCACACACTTTCTTGCCCGTACTTTCACGAAAAATTTAGCGAAAAGTACTCAATTTTCGAAAAAGTGTATGTGGCAGTATTTCAAAAGCTACCTTTAAGGAATAGATTTCAATAAGGGAAAAATTTCCGGACGGAGGGAAAGACGGACGGACGGAGGGAAAGACAGACGGACGGACGGAAAGACAGACGGACGGACGGAAAGACAGACGGACGGACGGAAAGACAGACGGACGGACGGAAAGACAGACGGACGGACGGACGGACGGAAAGACAGACGGACGGACGGACGGACGGAAAGACAGACGGACGGACGGAAAGACAGACGGACGGACGGAAAGACAGACGGACGGACGGAAAGACAGACAGACGGACGGACGGACGGACGGAAAGACAGACAGACGGACGGACGGACGGAAAGACAGACGGACCGACGGAAAGACAGACGGACGGACAGACAGACGAACGGACGGAAAGACAGACGAACGGACAGAAAGACAGACGGACGGAGGGAAAGACGGACGGACGGAAAGACGGACGGACGGACGGACGGACGGACGGACGGAAAGACAGACAGACGGACGGAGGGAAAGATAGACGGAAAGACAGACCGACGGACGGAAAATTCGCCGTTTTGTAATAGCATTACATAACTTTCTCTCGACTGCGTTAGCGGTAACGAGGAAGTAAAAGCAGCATATATGTATTAGCATTTAAAAATGGATAGTCTTTTAAATATTAAAATGCATAACATTATTGGCAATTAAAAAAGATTGAATGTTAGAAGCAACAAGAAAATCTTTGCAATATGACTTGATCCGTATTTTTTCCCTGAAAAGACATTTAGTATGTTTTTATTGATTTTCTTTTAATGAAAAAAATTCATAACAAGAAAATATAATAAAAAATAATTAAAAAAATCTTCTGTAGAAACAGCAATATTCAATATTAATTTTTGCAAATAAATATTCCATTGCTGTTGAAACAAAAGTCAACATTTCTCATTAAAATTACATTCAAAATTCACAGAGCGAGGAATGGTTTTTAAGTGCACTTTGAAAAGTAATGTTTAAAATCAACTGTATTGTCAGCCCGGAGATTGTGTAATTTTTTTATTTTTTTTATTTTTGCTTGGTAAATCTGATATTCATATTCACATCCCGTAAGTTCATGTTCTAATAATTCTACAATATTAAAATGTATAAATAGATAGTTTCAAAATGTTTCCAGGCTCGATATATGGACATTATTGGATTTAACCGATATAATGGCTGGTACAGCAATCCGGGAAAACTTGACACAATAAAGAAGAACGTTCAACTTGAAGCTGAAAGCTGGTTCTTCAAGTTCAGAAAACCAATATTTGTAGCTGAATATGGAGCAGATACTATGCAAGGACTTCACTTGGTATGCATTTATTTAAATAAATTTCATTTCTACTCGTGTTTAAATATTTAAATAATAACCCGGTAGGCATCACAAAACTAATTATTTTTCCATTAATGTTCGTGAACTTCTTTCTCTCTCACAGGACCCAGATTACATTTGGTCAGAGGAATACCAAGTTGCATTAATGTCTGAACACTTCAAAGCCTTTGATGCATTACGTGAACAAGGATTTTTCATTGGTGAAATGATATGGAACTTTGCTGATTTTAAAACAGCACAAAGTAATTTCTTTTTAAACATTTTTTTATTTGCAAGTTTTACTCATGCAATCAAATGTACGAGGAAGATTCAAATGAAAACCTTAAAAGCGCCATAGAATTTCTTTTGGAAAGTACTACAATTTTTTCATCAGCTGGCAGTAGTGGTTCTTGAGATCAATGGCGGCTTGTGCTTGTTTCTTAAGAGGGGGAAAGAAGCAATTATTTACAGTACTTCACATTCGACATACAACAAATTAGATTACATGTGTCGACATGCGATAGGATAAGAGAAAGATCAGTTCGTATTTTCCAGTGGCTTCCAGGAAAATGGGCGATTTACACACGAGAGAAGGAAAGATTGAGCGTTTCTCGTCAGGGCGACCTCAATAATTGCTATCGTTTTCATGTAGCATAATAGCGCGCGTAGGTTAAAAACCTCTATCAATATAAATCCTTCATAGTTATCAACTCAAAAATTGTATATTTTCCGTCATATCAAAGCAAATATTTTAAATGCTAATTGCTCTCTGACGAAGAAAATTAATGAGAATGGCGTTCCTCCCTTCCTTCTTCTGAGAAACTGCCCCTACTTGAAATCCAGAAAGTAGCCGGCTACTGGTAGAATTATGCTACAACGCAGGAAAAGGCAGTAGCATCCCCAACAAGATTGCGGATCCGCTAGCAACATGTATCGTGATAGAGCAGCGATCTGTGATGCATGCTTCGGGGCAGTGAAGGTCTGAAACCAATAGAAATTCGTCGCAGAATGACAGCGCATTAGGAAGAGTCGGGCGTGTCGCTGCAGCAAGTGTACGAGTGGTGTAGAAAGAATAAATGCGGCGTTACTTCTGTGAAGGATGCCCAAAACCGGGGTAGGCTGACCGCGTAGGGATGCACAAGAATATTACGTTAGTGGAATAGCTTGGGAAGAATAACAGGAATGTAACTTAACGAAATATTCAGAACGTTGAAAATTAGTATTTTGTTTCCACGCCCAATATTGGCCATAATTTACTTGCAATTTAATAAAGCGTTTGCAAGATGGGTGCCACGTCAATTGACTGCCGAATTTAAAGATCGTCGCGTTGATGCCCGTGGAGAACTTTTGAGTCTTTTCCGCGTTCAAGGTGATGCACTTCTGGAAAAAATTGTTACCGGCGATGCACGTGCACTATCACCAATCAGAAAAGGAAAGGTCAAGCAAGAAATTGCGCCACTGGTCATCGCCAAAACCAAAGAAATTCCGCACTCAACAGTCTGCTGGGAAAGCCAAGCTCACTTTTCTGGGATGCAAAAGGAGTCATTTTGGAACATGACATGGAAAAAGGAGTGACAGTAGCAGGGGGGACCGCATTTCAGAAGTGACGAAGAGGTGAAACCTGCGGTGCACGACTGGCTATAGTCTCGACCAAAATATTTCTTGCAACGTAGTATCCAAGCACTTTCAAGGCTTTGGAACATTTGTATTGAATGTCAAGTAGACTGTGTCGAGAAATGATTTGCATAAGTTGTTTCTCATTGTTCCAATAAAAATTTAAGACACTATTAAGGTTTTCAGTTGAATCACGTAGACTCATTTACGAAAAAGATAACAAAAAACTTTCAATGTTACACACTTGTAAAAATTTTGGTCTTTTTACAGCTTACACACGAGTCGGTGGCAATAAGAAGGGAATATTCACACGGGACCGACAACCCAAATCATCGGCTCATCACTTGAGACGCCGCTATTGGGCATTAAATGAAGAATTAGAAGGCACTAGAAGACAAACAGTGGATAATTACATAATTTCCTCATCGACATTGCACAATAAGACTGAACTGTGAACTTCTGAAGTGTGTTTGTAAGATATGTATTTCTTTCTGTGTGATAGTAGATTTAGGTTTTGTGATTAAATGATTTTCTTTTTATTTATACATTTCATAGAATTTCTTCAATGCTGCACATCGATATTTTCTTCCCGTAAAAACCTAGCTTAAAAGTTTAAAAATTACTGTCATTTACAATCCTAAACATTATACTACAACAAATTCGTCACATTGATTAAATACTTTTAGAGCGAATACATGAAACAGGGTGGCCATTTATTTCCTGGAACGAATTTCCCTGATTTTTCCAGGTTTTCCAATGCATTTTTCTTACTTTTCATTGATAATATTTATAGAGTATTTCACACTACTTTTAAAACATTTTAAAGCAAGCCTGATATTTAAGTATCAGCTCTAATTTCATCGTTATAAAGTAAAAATTTTAAAAAATTCTCCACAAAAAAATTGAGTCACTATATTTCTAAAGAAATAATATCCATTATTAAGTTCTATAAGCAACCAGATTCCCCGACTTTTTCGGATTTTCCATGTCATCCAGAAAATGGGTCACCCTGTGTAATAGCTATTTACAGTTAGGAAGAATTACAGAAGGCTGCGAAAAAAAATTAATTCTCGGTGCTTTTGGTTCTGATGGGTGATTTGAATGCATTTAAACTAATAATTAATAGATATGAAGTCCATTTTTCTCTAACACGTAAGATGTTTTTGTAATTTTGGAGGGTACTTTACATGAAGCCCTTTGGACATTTTCCAAAAAATGGCGCCATCGATTTTAATTAAATTTTGTTGTTGGATAGTCTGAAGGACTTTCAAGAAAATGGTACAGGTGTCGTGTTGGTTGAAAACCCTGATTTTTCGAAAATTTAAAAAATTCAACATTCTTTTTCGGTGTTTTCCTACAACTACAATTATGAAGAACAGATCTTTGTTCATGTTGAAATTTTCGAAAATGAGAATTTTTACAGTAATTAGGCGTCAAACTTAATCGTCCTCTCTGAAAATCCTGCGCTTCGTGATCATAATTTTACTTGTGTTTTGAGGCATTTGGATGCTACATAAGTTAGAATGTGTGTATTATTTCAGCTTTCTTTAGTCGTTTTTTACATTGGAGCTTTTGTTACAGTTTACAAAGCTTGTTGTTGAATTTAGTCTTTTCTGTCTTCAGCTACATATCATCCAAGTGTGATGACACACTTACATTCGCACTTCTTGAATGGTCCTCGCAAGCTTCCTTGCATATAGCAAGCCAAAAATAAACAATTGAATGGGGGTTTAATAGGTCAGTAAGCACATCACCTGTTAAAAAAGACAGTTATTTTCAATACAGAAAGAACTTCAATTTTATTAAAGACGTTTAATGACCCTTAAAGGTCGGCAGGGCAGTAAAGAAGGTAACAGACCAAACAGGTTGGGATGGGAGGGGCGCGATGGAATGCGAAATTACAAGGCGGAGGTGGTAAATGGATGAGACGGGAGGCGAAAGGGAGGGATCGGGGTCTGGCAGGGTAGGGTGGGAAAGGACATGGCGGGGCAGGGAGGGGGAAGGACAGGTTGTAGCTGACGGGTCACGGAGGCTGAATGGCCTTTGGCTCTTAACGCGTCGCAACACTTCTCCTCCGCCCCGCATCAGCAGGTCTGCGCCCCTCGCTGTGGCAACACAGCGCACACCTCGTGGTTCGCTCTTCCTCGGCCCAGCGCGTGTTTACACGTTTATACTTCGATTAAAACATTAAGTCTGTTGGCACTTCCTCAGCTCTGACACTGCCATCTAAACGGGAGCTTGAATGTCACGATAGAGCATTAAAACATTACGTCCGTTGACACTTTGTCAGTTGTGAGGCTGTTATCCAATCGGGAGGTTAATCGTCACTATAGGGCATTAAAACAACCCCAGCCCGAGTTTACAAGTTTATACTTCGATTAAAACATTAAGTCCGTTGACACTTCGTTAATAGTGCCGTTTTCATCAAAACGGGAGCTTGAACGTCACTATAGAGCATTAACCCTACAACACTAAGCATTTTTTAGGTATGTTATTGCCAACCATGAGTCGAATCGACTCACCCATCGAAAACAAGTGTAATTAATGTATTTCGGTTTTGGTTTTCCTTGACTTTCAAAGTATTACGCCTAATATAGTTACTGAACCAATAATTGGTATTGTAAAAACTTACAAATATATTTTTTTGCTAAAAATGCATCTAAAAATATAATTCAGTAGGTACTTAAATCTTATCAGAAAATAAATTCAGTAACTTTCTTTTCCATTAAACAATATGTTAGTTGCTTAGTCTAATCAAAATTTTTCAAACTAATCAGTTTTCGATGACAATATTATAATTTTATCAATCATTAGTTCTATAATTTATGTTGATGGTGATGTTGTATACCTTCTTTTTGCATAGTTACAGAAGCCACAATACTCGTACTTTATTTTTTTGATGATTCATTTGCAATTTCCTGGGATATATTATCGTGAGTTGGCTTCTGTAATTTTAAAGTCTGTTCTTTTAAAACCTTCAGGTTTGATAGAATTGTTGGGATACTCAATCTATGTTAAGGTTGGGTTGCCAAGGTCGGGTCAGCTCTTTTTTAAGTGCCAGCATGAATTGAAATCTTGAAGAGTTATTATTTGCCTTGTAAGAGTTATGTGAATAAATCACAAACGAATGCTATATTCAACATGTTATAAAGTAACATAATGGCTCTTTGTCTTCAGCCCAGCATTCATACCGTGGCACAATTGGTCAAAGGTATCCACTTTTGCCTTGTTATAGTCACTTATCATTAGAGCTCGGACAATGCCCTTTTTGCCTATTTTATTTCCTTGAATGTATTATTAGGCAACTTACCCCATTATTAATGTTTACCTCAGAAATGGCTTTTTCGAGGTTTTTATAATGCCTATAAATGCCTATTTTAGGAATAATTGTCTAATTGAGCGTTAAGAGCCTATATTGAATTTTCCGCATTTTAAATTTTTTGTTTTCACCATATTTTGTTTTCGACAATATTTTTTTCAGAAATAACTGATGGGTAATTTTTTAACAAACAAGTAACAACCGCATAAAATCTGCCTGGGTGTCCTCTGATCAAGAAGTTCTATGTCCTGTGTTCTTGCCTGTAACGCGTCGAGCAGGGACACCGCTTAGAGACGTTTGAGAATTTGACACTTTATTTCGCCGAAACCTGTCGGGCGCTCCAGAGTACAGGAAATTGCTCTCGTTTTTTCGATCTTCACAATGATTAGTGAGCTATCTATTCCTTACCAAGAACACAAATCGACTCCCGGCATCTAGCGGCAGATAGCGCCCCCGCATCTTTCCGGTTTGAAAGGGAGAATTACACAAGACAGGGGGGGTTTTCTTCGATAATTTTGTACGGGTTTTGAAGTTTCGTGCATTCTAGATCAGTAAATTTGCTGTTCCTGTTAAGCATGCTTACTACAATGCCAAAAGAGAAAGTTTCAAAAACTGCATTGCTAAAAGAGTGGATTTATGGAGAAGATTCCCGGCGGACTGGAAATGTATTTTTTGCCAGTGTTGTGAAAATATGGTAAACTTGGCTCATTCATTCGATTCGACTCATGGTTAGTGCTCTAGGGTAAAAACATTAAGTCTGTTGAACTTCGTCAGTTGTGAGGTTGACATCCAATAAGGAGCTTGAACGTCACTATAGAGCATTAAAACCTTTAAGTCCATGTTTTAATCCAAGCATAGGCGTTAGTAAAAAGTCGTGAAGTACCTCAAGTCACGCATCTCTGGAAAACGTTCATTTTAGTTACAAAGCCCCCCGGAAATCTGAGGACACTCCGATGGATGTTCCAAGAAGCCTCACTATGTCCATTGTACTTTTTTGCAGCTCATTCCCTCTCAATAGTAAAGAAACATGAACTAGAGTACTTTGAAACTTCAAGGGAGACCTAGCTCGTTAAAGTACATCAGAATGTAACCTTTAAGCTGGAAAGCGCCTGCTCTATCAATAGAAAGAAGAAACAATAGAAACGCTGAATGTTAGTATGGCAATCCGTTGTAAGGACAATAATCCCGAGTCACTGAAAGGGAGATCACCTGCCTCTGGAGGCAGGATGGGTCTCTTAAGAAAGAGGGCGAAGATCTGATCGTAGTATTCCCAAAAACAGGGTTAAGGACTACAGCCATTAGTTGAATCATAATTTGCCAGTCCTCATCGTTGTTGAGAAGCAGATATGGATAGGGGATGTGACCATCCTAGCCCATTCAAGAATAAATCAGAAGGAAATCGAAATATTAACGAAAAATCGTGATCCTCAGACAACTCGAATGACCGGAGGGTCATAGTTGCCCGAGTAGCAATTGGGACTGTATGGACCATTCTCAGAAACTTAATGAAACACTTCAGCAGCTGCGGGACTGGCCTATTTACTGCAAAAATCTGCGCAACTAAGGACATTGTTCATACACTGCAGTGTTACGAATGCGTAAGAATTACTCAGATTCCTAGATCCTTAGGTGGGACCCGAATCCAGAGAAGCAGCAACTGAGATAAGAACTGAGAAATATTTTTAATAATGAAAATGATGATAATAATAACAATAAAATATTAATAAATAAAATAAACTTGCGTGAACATTGAAAAATCATTTACTTAAAATAAAGGTACAATTCTAGTATGACTAAACTTTTCACTAAAAATACAAGTTTGAATAACTGGAGAAAGAGTACAATATGTACAGAACTTTGAATAGAGTACACGCTGTGCACCTTTATTATAGAAAACACTTTCACTTCCTTGATGCAAAGCCTTGCAAAGACTGTAGAGAACACGATTTCAACACGTGTAAAATTCTTGATGTTATGACCGTTCGGCATCAAAACATGTCCGAGAGGCAGAACAACACGGGTTTATACCAAACATGGTTAATTAAGCGAAAAAAAAAAACATTTGAAAGCTATAAATAAAGTGCACTAAATTATAACATGGATAGTTTGGAATAAATCTATGCGCCCAGATGACGCATATTACAATGAAGAACTTGCAAATTACGAAAATGAATTGCGTAATGAAATGTGTTTCAATCAAATGTGTATTATACAACTTCCCAAAAACGTTCAAAATCGGTATTCGTATGTTTCCATGCATTCCAATCGATCACAACATACCACAAGTATACGATGCACGTCTCAGCATTGCACAATGCAGATTTACTTGCAGCAAAGACATGGAGTGAAAAAGTACAACAGAAAATTTCTACATAAGCTGCAGCTGACTGCTGTCCTGAAAATGAAGTGTCCTATTTAAACATAATTTTTTATGACAATTAGGTATGTTTCTTAACACGTGAGATTTCCAACGAGAATTTTCAATACTCGCAAATGAAGGCTTTCCACAGAAGAGCACCAGTAGTCGTCGGGCGCCCGATATGTAACGTCTCAGGCGAAAATAGCTCCGTGGGAGCGGCCGAGGCGAGAAGACAATGCAGCAGCCGAGCTCTGTCAACATTCGCCTGAGTAGGCGCGGGCGGGTGTGGAAATCCCGAAGCGTGGCGGGGCCGCCTCCGGAAGGCGGCAGCGCACTCTGGGAACGCGGGCCGCTCCCACGAGCCCCCAACGGCACCGCCACCGGCTCAGTCTCCGGCTCCGCCCGGCCCACAACTGACAATGGACACTTCCCATCGCCCAGCGCTGCCATTTGTAACCAGGAGACATTTGACGTACCACTTTCTCCGCTTCGTTTTTCTCTGGCACAAACAAAAAGGAGGGTGTTGTTCCCTCAATGACGTATACATTCATACATACGTTTTGTGGGTTGTTACGTCGAACACTTGTCATTTTTTTAATAACGAGGTCATTGAAATATGGATCTAATTTTGTATCACAGCGCAATTGGTGATACATAAAAATACAAATAGAAACCTTTATTTTTCACTCTAATTTCTTTCAATAGAAATACAGTATACATTCTTCATCGCATAGGAAACTCTTATTCCTTCATGGATAAAAGAAAATGGCTGCCGCAGGAGCAAATTGCTCACGTACTGTCTGACCGTCTTCAAATCTTTCTCCTCCTAATATCTGCTTTAGTGGATTAAACGTTTGGTAGTAACATGGGAACAAGTCCGAACAGTACAGTGAGAATTCTAGAAGTTGCTAGAGTCATTTCCTGAATTTATCACGAGTCAGAGCTAGTGTATGCGGCATGTATGTTGTCGGGCAGGGTCACATCGTGAATCGATTAGCCGCCATCCGATCCAACCGCCGGTAGTCGTCATCCGATACAATGATAAGGACACTTCCAAACTTACACTCACCTCTGATGCAATATGGGCAACAGCTTTGTGGCGATCGCCTTCAACATGCTCATGCACTCCTTAAATATTGCCCGCATTGAAGCTGTTCGCCAGAAGCCATTTATGAAGTTCACTTTGCCCTTTATTCCGACGATTTTGACACTTGTGGTCTCAATTGAACACTTCGTGTTTACTCGGAGAATCCTGATCGAATGTGCTTTCATCTCTGGTTTTGTAATGACTTTGGGTAGATGTCCAAAATTTGTTTTTATATAAGCAAGATGGTTCTTGATATTCGGGGACAACACTTCATTGGCTTCCTTAATGGTAACTGCTGGGTCGTCGTTAAAATCTCCTAAAATCTGTGATATTTCTTTGAAGTTATCTGCGTAGTACATGGCAGCTTCAAGCCAAGAACACCATTTTGTCAACACGGGTTGCGGTAGTAATGGAGTGTTGGAAAAGCTGACTTAAACGCTGCCATTCTGCTCGGGGCTTTCAGAAATACTTCTTTCCTAGCGGAAATTAAATGATTTATATCGTGGAAATGCCGACGAACTTTTTCTGCTAAATGATGAAGGGCATGAGCTGCGCAAGTTGTGTGCATCATGTTCGGATAAAAATCTTTCAAACTTTGAGTAGATTTGAGCATATACGATGCTGCATCAGTTAGAAAAAGAAAAAAAAATCATCAGCATTTTTCATCAGGGAAGAGGATACGTATAGCATCTCTTACTAATCGGCAACTGTAGAATGGTTAGTAGCGTCTAATGCTTTAGTCCAAATTAAATGTGGTTTACTAGGACCATGACAGACTAGTTTCTCTACGACAACATAGGCAATCTGCCTCGAACAGCAATCTGTGGTCTCATCAACAGACAACCAAAACTTTGAAGCGCCAATATCGTCTCGAATTTTGTTGATTGTTAGTTCATATTGTGGAGTTAAATAATATTTACAAAGAGTTTATTCATTTGGAATTTTATGTTTCGTGTACTTTATGTCAAGAACTGGTTAAACGTTGGGTTTTCAAGTTTTGATAATGGAATATTTGCTGCAATGAACGCACGGCACAAACTACTGTTGAATTCTTTCTTGCCTTCATTTTCTGGCTGCCCTTGTTGAAGAAAAGGTTGAAGAGTTTTTTCTCATTTCCCCTGCATTTTTGGCATGAGTTGCCATGCTCTTATATTGCAAGATATATATTTTTGTCACAATTGGCAACTTTTTCACAACACTGGCAAAAAATTACTTTTCCGTCAGTTGCAAAATGTTGTTCTCCTCGAATCCTCTCTTTAAGCAACGCACTCCTTGACTTTTCTTTCGGCATTATAGCAAGCTCACACAGGGTCACTAAACAAACTGAACTTGCCTGAATTAGACTTCGATACCAAAATTACTGCCGAACAAATCTCCGCCTCTGCTGTAATTCTACCCGGAGTCTACCATTGTTGCAGTGCTGTGTACCTAGTAAGGAACAGATAACTCACGGGTAATGAAAGTAATCCATTTGCCCGATCACCCTCGCGAAATAGATAAGAGTATATGGCACGGTGTCATGTTCGCATCCGTTCTGATGCGAGGGCCTCTCCACTGAGCCACGCGCAATAGCACATTACCGAACAATGATTTTAAGAAAGTTATGACGAGTTAAGACGAAAATTGAAAGAACGAAATTTATAAAAAGCGCCGAACGTTCAAAATAGACACCCATAGGCTGTGAAAGCCAAAATTGGCAATTATCCCCGAAATAGGCATTTATAAGCACTATAAAATCCACGCAGAAGCAATCGCATGTATAAAATGAATAATGGCAAAAGGTGCCTAAAGTTAGATTCAAAGAAACAAAATAGGCATTTAGGACAATATCCGGGCTCTAGTAATAAACATACCCAGGTAAACAGTGTGTGCGATCTGTAATAGAAGAAAAAAAAACCAATTGAAATATTTTGAAAGGTTTTGTTAAATTAAACAATTATATTATGACGTTCTGTTTCATTATCCACGTCCGAAAAGTACATCTGTAAGCATAATCTCGTCGCAGACTCTCCTGGGTCCATTAGACCCCGCTTGGGTCATTAAAACTGGTTGCCCGGGAAAGGGTTAAAGAGCTAATTTTGTACAACAGACCTAGTCTGAAGTAAAAATATCTTAAATTTTGTAGTTTTGAAATTTATTTTTTGTAATTTTCAAAACACCGAGCGATATCCGAAAATGGGTCTAATATTTTTAACGTCCCTTATTACACATATGGAGAAATTTTAAAGAATAAATTTGGAGTGGTTTTTGAGTGAAGAAAAATAATAATTGCCTATATTTTGGTCAAAATGACACGAAAACTACTCATAGTTTTGAAAAGATGAACTTGACCTTATATCAAGAATCTGTATCTTCAATATTATAGTTGTAGGAAGACGCGGAAAAAATTTAACTTTTTGTAATTTACGAAAAATTAGTGATTTCAACGAAAATGAGACCTGCACCTTCTCTTAACCGTCCTTCGCACTATCCAACAACAAAATTCAATCAAAAATTTAAAGCCATTTTTGGAAAATTTTGAAAATAACCGAGGGGCTTTATGTAAAGTACCCCCAACATTAAAATATCGGTTTCAAATTCCAGGGGCCACCACATCAGCCAGAATGATTGGGGAATATCAGTTTTGGAGAAAATCGGCAGAACGACTTATGCGCCACCATTGTGCACGGACGGACGGTCGGACGTTTTAACGTCAATCGATTTTTCGGTATGAAGGTAGCACAAATCATGGATTCTGGCTACACCACGTGTCAGAGGATTTTTTTCTACACTTAGCAACTGAATTTATCCACTTTTTCATTACTACGACCCGGCAATTGTCGGTTGATCCGGTTTTTGAGTCGAAAATGACACATCGTGTGATTTAGTACTTTGTGCTCTATCCTCAGAAAAACTTTAAACAAATATTTGGAGAGGACTTGATGTATACCTTCTTTATATAGTAGTGAAAACGTGCTCGAATTCAACTAAAATTACCCGGCTACTTATATTATGAAAAATGTATATAAAACGATGTAAAGATCTAACATTGAGGAATAATTTGTAGTAAAAAAGCATACATCACTATTAAATCGGTTGTAGGAGGATGCTGAATAAAATTTTAAACTTTGGCAATTTTCGAAATTTCAGTAATTTTAATGAATTTCCAACCGCAATGTTGCTATTTTGCGAACTGACATGACGTCAAACGAAGCGCGGGAAATTCGAATTTACCATTTCGATTTTTTTTTTCACTTTCCAAAAATACAGGAAGTGCGCCGAAAATGAGACCAGCGCCGCTTTCTTTGTCGTTCTTTGCTACATACGTGGAAAATATTTAAAAATGAGAAAATGCTGAATTTTTACAATTTTCGAAAAATCAAGAATGAACGAAAATGAGACGTGCACTATTCTCTTAAGCGTCCTTTACGCTATTTGACAACAAAATTTATTAAAAAATATAAACCCTTTTTTTGAAAATGCCACAAGGGCTTCATGTTAAAAACCCCCACAATTAAAATATCGGTTTCAAATTCAAGGGGTTTTAAAATCAGCCATATCGATTGGAGAATAACCATTTTGAAGAAAATCATCTGAATGGTTTAGGCGCAAGCGTTGACAACGGACGGGCAAGCAGACTTTTGCTGTTAATCGATTTTTCTGGATCAAGGATCCACAAAACATGGAGTCCGACTAAACAACGTTTCAGAGGAAGTAATTTACTATATACATAGAAAAGATTTTTCCATATTTTCGTTACCAGGACCTGGCAATAAAGAGTTTTTCTGTCGAAAATTCACCGTTGTTTCCTGGAGCATTACAATACTTTATACAGCGTAAGCAGTAGCGAGAAAGGAAAAAGGTTTGAAGAGCGTGGATTCAGCGTTGTCGAGCGCCTCCTTAGAGAGCTGCCCACGCAGTCTTAAAACGAGAATGGTTGATGCGAAGACGCGTCAAAATTATATTCTCGCCTAGCAGCACGGGATGAAGATGACCAGGGCTTTACACAATCATTAGTCGCTCTTAATTTGATTGTGCCATTGAGCCACTCTGTCTTCCGTGCACTGAGAATGAGGAGCGTTTTAGATAGTATGCCTTTAAAATCTGCTGATGGGACAGAGGGAATGTCAATGTCAGACTTCTCAGTCGCTAATTTCTCAGCCTGGTTAGCTAGCTGATTGCCAGGAATCCCACATGATCCGGAACCCAACAAAAAAACTAGATCATAGCTGGGAGACAAATGATGAATCAGTTATGTTCACTGTTATGTCATTTTTATGTCGAATATGAATCAGAAATGTTATAGTGTTGTCGTGAAGTAATCTGAAGGAGAAAGGGGGATGGCTTGAAGAGTGCTTAGAGAATCAGAGCAGAGAATCGCCAGTGATAGATATATTTACGGGCTTCGATACATTTCAGCTGTACTCAGAGTGTAAATTCGAAATAATTTGGTAACCCAAATACAATGAAAACTGCATGCCACTGCACCTTTGGAAGATGAGCAATCAATAAATATTAATATATGGTCAAAATATATTGCTCTCAACAGGCTGAGTGATCATTCAGATCGAGACTCAGGAGTCAGAATAGGTGGTTGGGGCTTGGAAGTTCGGTCACTTAGAAGCGAGTCCGGGATGGATAGCTATCAACCTCCATGTGGGACTCTATGGAAGCGGATGATTGGTTGGACTTCGAAGACTGAGTAACTTTCTTGGCCTCTTCTGTTTGGGGGACTTATTTTACCGCCTTGCAGGCGCGATTTCTCAGAGAAGTCAACAAGACACGCCTGACAACAATGCGCCACTGGGGGTGCAGCAGGTAAAGTTTGGCAGCTCGATGTTGCTTTAGCCGTCTTGGTCAGGCACTAGAGAAAGACCGACAGATATCTAAATGTTCTTTCGCCAAGTATCGAGCTTGGACTCGGGAAAGGATACCTTCTATGTGCCTCGGATCTTTTGAATCTCCCTCTCCTTCAGTAAGGTAGGGCACTTGATGGAGTTGGCTGCATGGCCTCTGAGTTCACACAATGAAGTGGTGTAGCGCAGAGTTCTTCGTGCATTCATTCGCCACACTTTGCGCATACCGGGCTTTCTGCCATGCACCTTTGTTGCGTACGGCCAAACCTTTGGCATTTGAAGAGGGCAAAGGTTTAGGCATGTAAGTACTACCGCGCGTGAAGATTATAAAACCCACGACGAATCCTTTCCGAGTGCGATGGGAGAATGAAAGTAGTGGGGAGGGGGAATCCCCCCATGCTTCCTCTTGATTCTGATTGATTTTAAAGGAAAGAAGTTCCTCAGTTTCTAAAGAAAAATTATTCTGGTTGACCACACCATGCAAAGGTTGGAGGTAGGATGCGTGGTCACTTGCACTTGGAGGACGACTATCTGCTTGGTTTTTAACATAACAATCTGCTTGTCGGGGAGTGCTTCAAATCTGGTTCCATTCCTTTGTCTGACCACCGCTTAGCGCTTTACGAACTTAACTCGCGTGAGACGGACTGCACTCACACTTTTAAATGTTTTTTCTTCCTCGGCACGTCATAAGAAAACGTGGTTCCTGCGGAAACCGTCGTTTTCGGCAGAGCGCTAAAAAATAAGCGACCGATATCGTTGCCAAAGAAATATTTTTGTCTCGTTTCATTCCCATCGCCGTCTATGAGACACGTTAGGAGCGTTTTAACAGTACGAAATTAATTAAATCTGTCCTTTTTGACTTACCATACACAGTACTACTGCTGACTGCATGAATACAAATAAACAAAATTCAAAAGTCAAATGATATTAAAATGGGTGTTACTGGCTGTACATTGTTTTTTTTAATTCAGTTATGAAAAGTTATTTGACAATGAATGGAAAATTGCCCAAGGAGTACAGAAATTAATTACAACAGAACAGAAAGAAAATATGAACAAACACAATGCAAAAATATTCAACAGAATTGATGTTAGAACCTCAAAACTTTCAATCTTTGCATAATTTAAACTTCAAATGAGTGGGCAGAAACAGAGAGGGAAATCCTTCCCGTAAAACACAAAAGATTTACACAAATCAGAGAGCTTATCTACCATCACAGACAAGGCATGAATTATCACAGCATTGATAACTGTAATGATGTCAAAATATGAACATAATTAATCAAAGATAAAACTACAAGTCAGGTTTTTCAATGTTTATTACAAAATCACTAGCAATTAATATTTACATCTACCAAAACAAAATGTTATTCATCTAACAGTTTTCAATAACGCTATATTTAATACAATTAAACATATTAAAGATTAAAATCTTAATCAAAACAAAGCACCATTTCAGTGCACATTGCATTCTCTGAAAAATCTTTCTCAAAACAATAATTTCCAATGATTATCTGCTAACCTAATACTCAATCTCACATGTACATCATGAAACATACTGATGAAATAACACACATAAGAAATTAAAAATAGAAAATATTGTTCATACACTTGTAAAGGTACAGTTATAAAAATTCAAATGGCAATTATACAATCATGAAACTCATGAAATAAAGAGTAGTAAAATAGCAGAAATTTCATCCGAAATGAAAAGAAAAAATGTCAATCACCTTCAGTAGGAGGCTCAACAACTTTCAAACAACAGTCAGCGAATTCGACAAATATTGGCTCCAGCATTGCTTCCTGAATTGCTCTAGCAGGATCTCTTGCATTGTCAACATGCAGTAATATGTTTCTGACATGAGGATTCTCTAAAATTAGCCGAAGACCATCATCATTTTCTGCAACAAATAACATGAAAATGTCACATTTTCCTTTGCTATTTTTTTTAACACCTTAATAGTTACCAACATACCTAATAATGCCAATTTCTCTACAGGAACAGTATCTTCTGTTTCAAATTCATATTTTTGAGGGGGGTGTATTTCTTCTTCCTCAATATGCCCATTTGTAGCAGGAGGCACGCATTCTTTGGCTTTGTGATTTTTCCAACAGGACAATGAACAACTGTAAATTTAAAGCATAGATTTTGAAATTTAAATATAACAATGTGGATAATATTACATGCAATTTATATTAATAACAAGTAACTGAAAACTTAATTGCTTGCATTCCTCGGAGACTTTCATTCTTTTAGCAGAGGAGTTCTAATTAGGAAGTTCAAATAGCATTCACAGAATTAGCCTCTGCCCAAGAAGACAAAGGAATAAAAATTAATGTCAATAAAAGTAAGCTTACACTCACAGAGGAAAAAGAAGAAAGAAACATTTAACAGAAAGAATAAAATCTCAGAGAAATTAGTAGATTCATTTACTTATGTTAATAATGAGGTTAGGAAAGTAGATGCTCAAATATCACAAAAAGATATCATATCTATTATCTAGTGAATGTATGTATAACTTTCATGGAAAGAAGGAAAGGGGGGAGACAGGTCCCCCTTAAAATGTAGTTCCACAGAATTTTCTGAATCGTGTAAAATATACTAATACAAAAGGTTAAAAGATGTCTTTTAAAATTATGAATTGCTATAAAAAAAATACAAACAAGGAGAAATGTGCAAAAAAAGAAAGTGCTACAAGCAATCTGACATATATGTAAATATTAATTTCCCAGTACCTGATCAAGAAAATAACAATTTTGAAAATATTGAACATATGAAGCGATATTTATTCAAAAAACTAAAAAATAAGCGAAGTCAGTGACTGATGATGCTTTAAAAATATTCATGCCGGGACTTTTGTATGATAACACAGAGCCTAAGAAGACATGACAGGTAATGTCCAAAAAATAATGGGGCATATTATTAAAAGTGCAAAACTTGGGCAATTTGAGGTAAATGAAGTAATAGGATCAAATATTTTTGATTTCAAGAACTGGTGGAAGTCATTGTACAAGACGACAGTTGTCTCAGAGGAGACAAAACACAAACAAAGAAGTGAGAAATTCACATTCTCTGTTTGCAATCTGTACCACCTTGAACACAATCCAAATACAAGAAGATACATATAAGGGTACAATTCCATGAGAGGTCTCGATCTATCTTTCATTTATTCCTGGTAAAACTCATGATGTTGTACACCTAGGGATTCCAGCTTTTCATTCATGAAAAGTTCCATTCAAAGTGTCCAAGATGTCGGTCATTGAGAAAATTCGACAATACATACCTGCAGAGCATACAGTTTTATGAGAATATACTAATGGTCAGTTCCTCCGGAATCTGAAGTGGATTATGAATATGAAAAAAGGGAACTCAAGTTTAGCAGAAAGGATTTTGTGGTTTGATCTAATACTTAATGGCTAATGCTTAACATTAATTTGATAAAATATGTTTGAAAATGTTATGACATGTTTATAGAGATATATAATAATACTTTTTTCTATTCCTGACAAAACTTGAATCGTCAAAATAAACTATGAAGTAAAAATAAAATGTTTTCCAGTATTTGTTGAAAGTGTTAAAGAGCATTTAAAATTCAAAAAAGAACAAAAGATCGGATTTAATAATGGTCTCTTTTACTCATGCCCATGCACACAGAATAAAGTGTCAAAGGAGACAATACTTCAGCAAATAATGTTTCTCTCATATACAGCTGCATGGTGGAACGCTAAAGGCAGCACGTGAGAGTAACTATGAGCTCAGGCTGGATTAGCTCTAGTTTTCTAGTAGATTAACGTATCATAAACATTTCACAAAATGTCATATTGTGAAGCTTAGCCTTCAGGCCGTTCCCTTAACCCTTCCACATTAAAATAAATACATATAAATGAAGACTATCAGCCGCTGTTTGTTTCTTAAATTATAATAAAAACAAATATTGAAAAAATGCTTACTAAGGAAGAGTACACTTCGGGCACTTGTACTTCGAAAGCCCTTGTCCGCAAATACTACACTGGCAACTCATTTTGGGTTCAATCAACAACTCGATCGATCACGTTGATTACTTATGTTTTCAGCAAATTAATTTCCAATCTTACACGACACGTACATGATCAACAAATGTGTACAGTCCGATAGATGCCAGATACCATCTTCATCCCAGCTATATAAACAATCTACGACGCGCCACATGCACCTCGTTTCATCGTGCACGTGTTCGACGCCTTCATCCAATCCACACTGGATTTTACAGCTTTGCGTTGGTCAACCTGAATTTTAGCGAAGAAATGACTGTCGCCAGAGACCAATTGAATCAATTGAATTGATAGTGCAACTTATAAAATGGAGAACGAACTGTTTCATTTGAATTGAAATATACATTAAAATTTGGAAATTAATCCAAATGTTTGTATCCGTTTATTATTTTGGATTTTTTCACCCAATTCTACAGCGTTGATCATGGCATCACGGTACCTAACTTTCGAATTCGTATCTGAATCATTGGTCATTATAATCATTGATAATTATGTACTATTAACATTAATTATTTGTGCTATTATTTTGTTACTTGTGTTGCAAAGAACCTTATTCACCTCATTATGCTTTATTTTATTATGTTTGTTACTTATTAAAATTATAAGTAAATATTTATACACAAATATTAATTCTACTGATATTAGAAATTCCAAGTCCCGTTTATATATATTGTAATGCTTAATATAAACAAAACAATGCAAAATTGTAGTGTGAAAATCTAAGGGATTGCCAATAATAAGAAGTTATGTAATGAGTTTACATTGTAATAAACAATTCCATTGTCAGGAAAGATAATTTTTATCAATGTGTATGGAGATCATCACATAATCTTTGAGGACTATCTTTTATTTCGCAGTGATAAAACTATTGTTTACATGTCCTTGATAAAGTGCAATGTTAGAATGTCTCTAAATTTATTACCTGTTTAATAATATTTATGAACACTTCGAATGACAAACTCCTGCAAACTTTTTATAAATTACACTAAATGTGATTTTGGAAGAATTCATGTATTACTGTGAAATAAATATTTTTGTGAATATATTTTTTTTTTAAGGTCATTATTATGAGAATCTTAAATATCAAAGGCAAAATATATTTATTCTAAGAGTAAATGTAGAGTTGGGTCTCATTCTTACATTAAATAAATAGTTAACTCAGAAACTAGGTATGGAAGATAAACATTAATTGAAGTTCCTGACAGATATTTCAGGTAAATCACCTTATTGTTCTCCACAAAAAAAGCACACAAATTCAAGTATTCAAAAATCTTCACTGTTTACAAGCATTAGAAACTTGAGAACAAATTAGTGAACTTAAATACACAAACAACCATTGGCATGTCAGGCCTCCCAAAAAATTGGGAAGGAACATCAATCATTTTGACAAAATTAGTAAGAATAGTTTAGGAGCTAATGTCATTTATGCATCAACAGACAGACTGGTGTTTAGGGAAAAAAAAAACACTTTTTTAGTATTAGGACACCACAAATTCGTATTTCTGTTGAAATCGATTTTCTGCAGCATTATAAAACTTTCTCTGTACTTTTTATGTTACTCCATATAACTACATATATGGGAAAGTGAAAAAGGTCACGTTATGATGCAGCTATTCATGGATTCATAAATATACACAGATAATAAACGTAAAAACTTATGGCAACCTTGAAGATTGTGGTAGCAGCAGCAGTGAATAGAGCAATGAGGTTCACTGATCTGCAGCAAGCAATGTGTTTATTGGTTGGTGCTTCAGCAGTGGCAAGAAATGTTCTTTTTAGTCCACTTCACTAGATATGAAAATGAAGTCTTCAGTCCAAATCTCTTCATCTACCTGCCAGTTCAAGAAAATCATAATATTTCTTTTCTTTACATTTTGACTAAAGAAGACGATACATTTTTGAGTACATCATTTTATTGTTCTTCGGGCTGAATTTTATAAAATTAATTAAAATAAAACTACAGAATGCACTTGAAATTGGATGGGGGGGGGGGTAGTTACTTAATTGTACTTTTCAAAACCATTGTCATTGCTTATGCTGTAACTATTTATTTTGTTGAAGAAAAATAAAGAATGGATAAAATTTCAGACATGTTTTTCTTTTCATAATACATAAGATACTTAATACCTTAAATAAAAGAGGAATATAATATTCTACTCCACCCCTTCACACAGCCAAGTCACATTAAAGACCTACGTTCAGAATGGTTAAAAAGAGCCAATATCATAAAAAAAAAGGTTTAATCAATTCAAATTTAATACAATTATATTGACCAAATTAAAAGAAATGATATAAAGTTTTAAAAACTATTATCTTACCAGAAATAGTGAAATGTACAGAAGTTGTAGCTTTGATGTAATGTTCTTCCAAAAGAGAAAACCACCCATTCAGTAAAACTTTGAATACTGACATTGACCCTTCTTGCACAAAGCCACCAATATATTTATTGAGAAATTGAAAGCATAAACCAATTGAGAGTGGGAAATTAATTGAAAATGAATAAAACACAAATATACATTTAAATAGAAATATGACTGATCAGAAATGATATACAAGGACAGTGAAAACAGTAATTCTTGTGTTGCGGATGGGAATCTACAGTTAACATTTGAAAATCATGAGAAAGATTTAAAACACATTAATGGTCAAACAAATCTCCCTCAAATCATTTCTTCAAACAGACCATTTTAGAAACAATAACAAAAACAATCAGATAAGGGACTTCTGTCTCTTTTTCTTATATAAAATGACAAATAACAAGTTATTATTGATAATAAAATAAACTGGCATATAGTTCCTGAGTTAAGCAATGACAATATACCTCATTTTTTTCTGGCTTTCTTGGCATTCTTAGATGTTGGGGTATTTTCCCGCTTGTTGGAGTCTTGCCCTTGACAAAAAAACATGTTTTGTAAGACAATGAAAAATACAAATTCAATATTCCTTATAATAATTAAATAACTGTGAATACATTTAAAGATTTCACAGAAGAGACATTCTCAAAAATAATAATGAACTTTTAATGTCATTGATTCATGAAAAATTATTCAAATCAGCAAGTAAACAAAAATGTAGTCATACCTAATTTATTATTTTTATAAGCTTCTGACATACGTTTGATATTCTTCTTATAAACATCTTCATGGATCACAATCCTTTTAGGATAATCAGTGCCAATAATACATTGGGCTTGTCTTTGCACTGAAAGAGGTGCATTCCATGGCTCATAAATGTATTCAGGTGGAAACTTTCTGAGTTGAGGCACATACTTCCTGTTAAGAAAAAAAAAAAACTTTGGTGAAGTAATGAAAAGTTCACATGTGATTTCTACTGATTCAGTGGTTAGTATAATAATAAATATGTCTTGTAATTTTGATATCAACACAAATAATTTGAAATTATATGAATATTTAAAAATTCTTCAGCACCAGTAATTGTTGTAATTGCATAACTTCTCACTTGTGTCTGATATCCCCAAACAAACACATTCACAGGTGTCCAGTAAATAATATTTCTTGCCAAAAACCTTAGATACAAAACATTTAAATCAAGAACCATGCTAGAAATCTCATCTTGAATGTTGTTTTGTTTTGATAGCGTAGTGTTGCAGAGGACCTCACATTGCACTGGCCCAGTTTGCACAATTGTCACTGTGGAAGGTGTGATTCCAAATTCACCCCTTTCAGAGATTTAAGGAAAGATACTTAGGCTAGAAAATACTTTTTCTGTGAATTTAATTTATTTATTTTCAATTTATCCTTGTTAAGGCTCCATTAATTTCTATCTGAACCATCTTCACTAAAACTGTGTTACAGTACCTTCCCTTCCCAACCACTTTTGGCATAACTGATGGACAAATGGATTTGTTGGAAGTAGGAATATTTTGCACAAATTAAACAGAGGCATCTACTAACTTTTTTAAATTTCCTCTTCGAATGCGAGAGTATGTTAAGTTTCTCCAGAATATTACCAGAACAGTATCAGAATCTACACTGAGTAAGTGAGATTAAAACCTGACAATGAACTGCACAAGTATTGCAAAATTGGTGTTTTCCACAGTACAGCTACAGCACTTAAAAGGTGTCATACAGGTCTCATTTTTATTTAACCATGAACCTGTGTACAAAACCTGAAAGTAATTTTATTACACATAAAAGTGAAGGTCTACCTGATATAATCCCCTGTTTTATCAGTCTTCTTCCCAAAGGCCACTGGGCTGTACACTCTGAAGAATTGATGAAAAAATGCAGAGGCTGAGAGCCACATCCAGTTTCCTGCATTTAGAGACCAATCAGCATCAAGTAATAGCTCTTCAAACACCTGAACATGATGCAAAGGCGTAAATTATTTCTTTTTTTCTTCTTCACAGAAATCATGGTACAACACTACTTGTGGTATCTGTAAGCTTTTGGAGTAGATTTCATAATGAACTGTCTGATACCTGGATGTATGTCTGATGCCATGATGTCCTATGTTTCATATTTCTTTAATTATTTTTAAAACCAACCAATTAAAAAAAAAAACAATGTATTAGCTGAAGCACCAGATTACCAAAAAATATTAAAGAGAGTTATGTAATCAATGGGAAAAAAAATTATTTCAAATTTCAAACTGGAACATTTTTAGTGTTTTTCTCCAAGACAAATGACGCATTGAGCATACATATACATGGAGTAATTCTCCATTAAGTTTTGTCTTTTGTAACGTCACAGTCAGTCAATGCCTTTTATTCCTTCGCCAAGGGGCTTGTTATATTTTAACATATCCTTTTAATATATTTTTACAATTTCACTCAAGCAGCTCGTAGACTAGATAGAATAGCAAAACAATATAAAATGAAAATATCAATAGGAAAAATCAAGGTGAAAAGCAGGAAAAGATTACTGCAGAATAAAAATAGTAATAGATAATCAGATAAATGAACAAGTAGCAACTTTCACATATCTAGACAACAATATATCACTAAGAGATACTGAAACAAAACTGGCAAAATTTAACAAGATCAGTGGCTGCATCAACAGGCACGTCAGAAACATGAATAAAGAAACAAAAATAAGAATCCACAACATAGTGGCAAAACCAAGCCTACAATATGGCAGTGAAACATGGACACTCAGAGACAAATAGAGGCAGCCCAAATGAGGTATCTGAGAGCAATACTTCAAGTAACCCGAAAAGACAAAATAAGGAACAAAGAAATATGAAAAACATTCAAAATAAAGAATAGGGTCACGGAAATAGAGAAATATCATGCAAAATAGCAAGAACATATAAAAAGAATGCAACCAAGTAGACTTTCAAAGATCGTAATGAACTACAACCAAGAGGAAATAGAGATCCTGGTAGACCAAGGAAACAGTGGGAGGACCAGGAACACCTTACCTAGTTTAGGGGAATACTGGAAACAAGAAACACGCTATGGGACCTACACCTTAATAAGTTGTTGATGATGATTCATTCAAAATAACATATCCAATTTTCTTATAAGATGTCCAAGGTCCACTGAGAGTGTTGTTTCAATGGTACAAACAAATAAAGTTGTGATCTAAAATACATCTTATGGAATAGAGTAACAGCAAGAATTCTCATATCTCCAGAAAAAAGAGGATATGGTTTTGGCACAGATCTGACACTTTCCTTTCCTATTTTTATAATTTCTTTAAGGCTAATTGAGATACTCAAGAATCAGTGATATTTTCAATCAGAGTTAATGGTCATTTCAATCCTAGTTAATGGACGTTTTGACCTGGAGAGATCAATTCTAATTGGGCCACAATTTTTGGTGAGTATTTTCAAGAAAATGTTCATACATTTTTCAAAAATTTAGCTATTTTTGGACAATTTTGGGCATATTTGTAGAAGCTTGTATGGGGGATCAAGCCTAAATTGACCACCTACAAAGGATGGATTTTAAGTTTCTTCACATTTTTTGTCCTGAATTTACCTGTAACACTGTAGGTACACTTTGTACAATTTCCAAGTATTTCATACTTTTGGAAATATTGAATATTTTTCACATATTTCATTAAATTTTGTATAAAATACATTTATTTTGGTTTCACAAAGTTTAAAAAATGACATATCAATATAACAAGTCCGTTACCTTTTGTGAAACTGAAATGAACTCGGAGACTAATTGCAAATTTGTAATGTCCAGTTTAAATTTCAAATAACACAATTTCAGAAGTAAAATTTAAATAATAAAAAATATAAAGTACATTCAAAATGTGCAATTATTTTGCATTTGGCAAATATATACTATTTTTTGAAAAGAAAAGAAAAGAAAAGAAAAAAAGAAGAAGAAAAGTCACTCGTAAAACAAATTTTAATTATTGAAACAATCTAGTCAATGAGTTAATTCACAACGCTTGTATTATTAAATGTACTATATTTGCTACTGCATAAGATGCACTGGTATATAAGATGCACCCCTATTTTCAAGGATTTCATTCTTCGATGTAAAATTGTATACTTAATTTTTATTTTTATGAAAGGAATGGGAATTGTGACCTAGAAAAGCAATGATCTTTTCTTCATATTCCGCCGGGAGTCTTTATGATATTTTTCTAGTACGTGTGGACAGACCATGCCTTTTCATGAATCTTCTACACTATTACGTTGACCCAATGAAATTTTCAGCATTCTTTCTTCTTGCAATACTTTTAGCTTCTGTAATAATCAATTTTGTAGAAATACAAATTCTTGCTCATCAGTATACAAAAATTTGATTTTTGTAATGCTGTATACTAAACATTCAAACAGTTAAAAAATTCCCATCCGTTGTATAAGACGCATCCTGTTTTTTGATGAGTTTCTTAAAGAAGAAAACTGCATCTTATACACCAGCAAATACGGTATTTATTGCTTTGTAGAACATTATAAATTATTACATGTCAATGATGTGTAATGTAGTGAAATGTGTATTGTAATGTAATGTGGTAAATGAGATTTTAATCACTTATGACCATGCAATTACAAAGCAATCTAAAATTAAAAAAAAGTATAATATTTGTTTGTAATGTTGTAATATTTCACACTGTCATAAAAGACATTAATATAATAATTCAGAAATTTCAGAGAAAATGTGGTATCATGCAAAAGACAATGAGACAGAAAGTGCATAAAGATACTCAGCTAAAATTCTATATAAAAAATTGGTACTACCTATGGATGTAGAAATTGGGCACTAAACCCATTAAGGACCAAACATCGAAATAATAATATTTTTTTTAATAATATCATGTAGTATTTACTTTAATATTATGCTAGAAAGGATGAAAAACTCATTTATAATTTTTTTAAACTAATGGTCAATGTACAACAAAATGTTGCAACTTTGGGACCTTAGGGTAGATGGATTCATCTTGATATGAGACGACTGAAAACTGTTTGAATGGAGATGAACATTTCATTTTTTACATTTGTAAATTGTAGTGCTTTTGCGCAATCTACACCTCCTTCTGACTTTGGCTTCTTCCTTTATAATCACATGCTCTACATCATGATAGCTTGACTGACTGATGATTCCGGGTGTGTCAACTGCTAAGTTCATTAGTCTTGTAAATGTAGTGCGTGTTTTTTACAAATTATTGTGTAATAATTAAATTAGAAATTAAATATCAATAGCACAATCCATTACATTATCTCCAAGTTTCTAAATTCAATAAAGCCAAATTTACACTTGGATATGAAAAGTGCAAAAGCTGAACAAATAGCATTTCTTCTTAGTGCCATAGTGATACAGAACAAATTTATATCAAATTATATATATTTGAAATGTTGCTTTAGCATGACGGGACTTAATGGGTTAATAGACCTGATAACAGGAAACTTGCAGGTACTGAAATGTGAGTTTTTATATCATTAGCAGCTATTCAATACTACATCACAAAAATTCAGATCTGAGAGACAAATTAAAGAGCTTCAACCCAACAGAAGAAAGACATACTAAGAAGAAATGAGCATAATAATTAATTGAGAATGTCAGAAGATGACATTGTTGGCCAAATAGCTCAACTATGCTCCATGAAGTCATGAAAGTTAAACAACTGGAGTCACCTAGGATTCAATGATGAATGATCGTCTGGGACACATGGTCACAAATGGCAGGGCACATGGTCAAACCCCTGGTCGCGGTAAAAGGCACTGACAGATTGCATCATAATGAGACAAAACTTAATGAAGGATTACTCCAGAGATTAATCCCTTCAATGCCCAAGAAGGGCTAAGAAATGTGTCGTGGAAACGTTGCAACAAACTTGAAGAAAAGAAAGATCAAGTGGCAAAAAACCTATTGAGAAAAGGAGTAGGAGCAGGCCAATGAAGTGTTGGAAAGGGCACTCTTGAAGACAGAGTGGGTCAATATGTTTAATCCATGGTGATGATAAAACAAGGAAAAGTTAATACAAAGATGATACAAAATGTATCAATGCTGCTCTGCTGGGTCAAGCCTAGCACAGGGTCTCCCATCCCCCAAACCCCACTTCCAAGGACTTCCACTTGGGCCTCTCTTGCCTAGAATTTGTTTCATGAGATAATACTTGAGCTGAACATACTGCTTTCAACTTTTCATGGAAATATGGGGACAATTTCAAAAAGAGCCTTTGCTACTGCCCATAGCACAGCAAATGTGTTTATATCATAATGAAGTAAGGCCAAGGGTGAAGGTTTTAAGAGTGCTACACAAACTCTCAGAATCCCCATGTAACAATCAGAAACATGACCGACAGTCGGATATAAACATCCTTGTCTGTCACCACCACAGCCTTGGTGTAACATACTTGGATGCACCTGCCCTAAGACCCTGCACCACCAAGGCAATTAGTGAAGTAAAATCCCTTTGGTCTTTAATTTTAAGCGTTGTCAATACCATATTAATTTTCTGTACACTTCAAATTTACTGGTAATTTTGAACTTCAACGGAAATTAAATAAACACTTTACTGCTATCAAATACAATACATTGAATTAGATAATTATAAAATATTAAAGAATATTTAAGGCAACACCCATCAAATTGTGAAATATTTCACATCTTCAATTTTTTAATTTATATTCTCTTTCATGCTCTGAGTTTCCTAGGAGTCATGATAAGATCGTGATTTTCAGATTCAAAGCACATATTCTACTTCATTTAGACCTTCTGGCCTTCTTCCCATGAAATCCAGAGGTCGCCTCTTGTAAGAAAGCAGGCTACAGCATGTCTAGCCAAATGATGGATCCATCCTTCCTGACGTAGCTGAGTCATTATTGCATCAATGAAAGGGTAGCCTGTTTTAGCCTGAAAAGAAATACTAGATTTGAAGAATTGCATTTTAATTAAAAATATGTAAGCAATAACAGTTTGGAATTTTTCCTGTTAAATTTTATTCTCAAATTTACCAAAGTCCATGCTTCAAGATATTTTTCATTAGTGTCCCAAGGCACTTGACAGCAGACAGGATTTCCTTTCATTTTATCAAAATTTGGAGTTATACACCCAACTGTATAATAAAAATCTCTCCACATTAGTTGGCCAATCAGTGACACTGGAGGTTTTGTGTGAGCCGATGACCCAATTACCTGTTTATTTAAAATATTTAAAGCAAAGAAATTAGTTATACTACATAATTCAGTTTTTCGAAGTTCTTGTTAAAAACCACACTAAAAAAATATTAAAATATTTTTTTAAATATTTCAACTGCAATAAAAATGTAAGATACTTTGGAGCCTTTCTTTTTTTATTATTGGACATTCTACTTCTATTCTGTTAAATGTATTCAAATATTTTAAAGTCAAATAAAATTATCTTACAGTTCTGGTGTTTTGAAGATATGACATTTACATGATACCTCATAATTCTTGAAAAATATTTATCTAAAAATTCATGACACTAATCGACATTTATTCTCTAACACTACTCACTCACTTTGCTAGGATCAGCAAATTGAATAAAAATCTAACTAACCATTCAAAAGTGGGAGGTTCTGGATTTAGATTTTTCTGTGTAAAATGCTCATAACTATTTTGTTTCTTGTTATCAGATCCTCAGTTAGGCCATAATCTACCTATATCTCAAAATTCATTAAAATCAGCCATCTAACATTGTTGTTGATTGATAATTGCAGTTTTTTTTTTTTTTTTTTCAAATGAAACCGGAAACTGCACAGTGATAACCAACAATCAAAAAAGATTCTAAGTTGGACAATCATATTCCCATGTCTCAAAAATAATTAAAATTAGATGGGCTATCGAAGAAAGGTTAGTCATCAAAGATCATTTCCTTAGTTTTTGTATATGGAGTTTTCATTTCAATATCATAGCCTTATCTTAAACTGAATTTCCACTTAACCTACCAGTGTAGACAAGTAGACTTTATTTTAAGAGTAACATCATTCCACAGGGTAATTGAATTTTTCTTGTAGATAATTTTTTTTTAGTTTAAAATAAAAACATCACCATTAGCCCAGTCAAATTAGACCAAATAATGGCAATCATAAAATTGATTTATGGTAAATTCAATGCCTGGAAGTAATTCCATTTTTGTTCAATATTTATCAACAATATGTACTTGCATATTTTACGGGAGGGAATCAGGAACATTCTACGTCTTTGCAAATCCTGTTTTGTTTATAGACTTGTAAGTATCTGTAGTCATTGGGGTCGGAGATCATGTACATAAATTGATAATATATAGTTTATTTCATGAGGATTGAGTACAAATATTTGGTAAAAAATTGTGTTCACTGTCAACACACAAATTACATTAAATAATACAAATGGACATTCAAACTTTCAAATGGCTACCCTGCGCTTGGCTCCCCCCACCCACCCACACACACACACACTTTGGGACCTTTAATATGTTATGTAGTTAGTACCAACAAACAATCATGACAAGTTTCAAAACTCCGGGTTTATATTCACTCGATTTATCTAACTTGACTGGGCTAAATACTTACAATACAATTACTTTGCAATTAGAAAGATCTAGAATTATCAACTACTACTTTCAAAATTTATTTTCTAAGAAACATTAACTGAAAATTTAATAAATTTAACTCAAAATATACATACCTCCTTTAATCTATAATAAAATGTCCTGGCAGAAAGGCATCCAAACTTGAGGTATGGGCTAAGAACAGTTGTACTTGGTTCCAAGCTGTTGGGTGATGTCTGTGGTTTCTCAAACTTGCACACCCATGACTAAAAATAACACAAAGAATTTGCAATACTTCATTCAAGAACATTTTCAAAAGAATAAACCTTCAAAAATATTACAACAAAAAAATCAACACTAACCTTGTTTGTCATGTATTTAGCTAGTCTTTCCAGTGCTTTGCTTTCACCTCCTGGGTACAGACATGGTCCAAGAGAGGACTCATCAACACCCAACTCAAAAAGTGTTGGAACGTTGAACTGATCATCTTCAAGAACACTCTTTCCTGGTCGACATGACATATCCAGAAAATCTAGTGTCGCAACAGGTCGAGGAGGAGGTCCCAGAGAATTTGCTACATCAAGAAACTTCTGATATGTCAGTGGTGGTTTTCCTATGTTGGCCTTGATGATTCTAACAGACACAAAATATCATTAACGGAATTTGAATGCAGAAAATTCAGCAAGATAACCTCAGCTAAAATGTTGAGAAAATAATAAAAATATATCAATACTCCCAAATTTTTCAAAAATAGTTAAAGAGTGAATCAAAAGAATGCCAAGTTAATTACTTACTAGCACCTAAAAAACACCCATTCATAATTTTGTGTAAACAAAAACTTATTACCCAATAATGTTCTAACTCTCAAGTCATCACTTACTATGTTATTAAATCATTTCATAATAGCACTAACATTTATTATCTCTTATCAATTAAAAGTTGTTAATACTGCATACTTCTCTGAGTGGTAGAGGGTATGTGATACCCTCTGTTCCACAGGAACATGAGCAACTTTGGCAAGTTTTTCTATAGTTGCATCTCTTTCAATTGCATAAGGTTCTGTATCTACTTCAAATGTAAGTAGTTTCACTTTCCACTCTGTAAATAATTTTGGAAATACTTCTTCGGGTTTCCCTCTTAAAACAAACAACCTGGAAATATGCATGTGATATAATAGCACTTACAAAATACACTTCTTTCCTTTAGGAACTAATATTCCGGGAAGTTTAAGTTAGTTAATTAAAGTTTTATATTTTTTAATGAGAATTATAAAAGGTAAAATATTAAAGATTTCCATAGCATAACTAGTCACAAAAAATATTTTTTCTTATTATTAACTCCTTTCTTAATCATCATTCCTCGGGTTATGCTTTACTATTGTTACTTTGAAAGAAACTATTTCCTATAGAAGTGAGTTAATAATCAATGTCGATGAGGTACATGAGTAAAATAAATTCAAATTCATTCTTTCAACACTAACCATCACCATGTGGGCAAGTTTTGTTCCTCAAACAGTCCAATTTCAAATGGAGATAAATTGAAAATTCTCTGTGGCTTTTTAATTTTTAATTGCTTTGAAATATTTGATTTACAATAAATTCTCAAGAATACTTTTTTAAAATAGTTCATCTCGACGATAATTTTTAAAGCAGAACTGCTGTCAATTGATTCAACAAGCAAATGACATGGTGAACAAGCATGACTTGACTCATTCAACATGACTTATGCTCCCATCTGAATTAGAGTTTTACTTAAAGAATGAAATAAATCAGAATTGAATGTTTATTTCCTTTGAATTTTCATCTTTTTGTTTAAGAAAATTATTGACCCAACTCTCAGGTCAAAACATTTAAAAATTGAATTAAAAAGCCATAGAAACTGTACATTCATAAATGGTACAAAAATAAATGTAAGACAAAACATTTTCTAAAAAATTAGTTTTAAATACTTGCTTCTTTTTCTTGGGATTACCTTGTTCCAATTGCACGCAATTGATTATCTAAATCTTCTAAAGATTCTTGCAAAAACCTCCAGCGGTTAGGCCCTACTTTCATTTTCTTCACAATCCAAGGATCCAATATAAATATAGGCCTGAGTTCATAATTGACTCCATCAACCTTTACACATCAAAACAATAAAATATACACATTGTATGGATCTATATAAAATAATAATTAGAAAATAGTGAAAAAGGTAATAATTTCATAAAACATGCATTATGTGCCAACAGAAAAATTATATATTAACCTTCTCAATAGCTGCCAAAAGTGCTGGATTATCATGAATTCGCAATCCTTTACGAAACCAATGAAGAATGCAACCTTTACTCATGATTAATGAATGAAAAAATTAAAAAAGCAAAATGTTCTCTGAATTCACAAATTACTCAATAATTTAAAAACGTTAATTGCAGATTTTTCAATAATTTATTAATATATTAGATAATTAATCGAATAACAAGGATTTTATAAGGAGTTTGACTGACACTGACAGTTTAATACAGTATCATAACCTATTACGAAGAACAACATCGTTGGTAAACTTAATGGAGCTTAACGGAACAAACTAGATTCATTTGCCCCGCTGGAAATTTTTTAAAGAGTTAATAATGGTATACAGTGATACGTCACAAACACAACGCTACTAAATTACTTAAATCAGTCATTCAACCGTGTTCGCGCACCGCGCGTCTACCATGTTGACTCGAGAGAATGATTACGTCACAAAATGTATGAGAGATTTCACGATCAAAATTCGATTGCAATACCATGTTGCAAGTAACATGTTTCAAATTTTTCTTACATTATTGTATATTAATTTAATTTTAATGAACGTAAATTAACATATCTTATGTATTAATTAATACTTTACGAAAAGAAAACATTTTACTATACATATTACCGCAGTTTGTTAATATTTTTAATCACGTATGTTTTGGAACTATTTCATAAACATTCTAGATTTTTACGAAAATATTGACAAAGTTTTTAATACAATTTTATGTGTGAATAATTATAATTAATATAAAAAATGCCAAGTGTACTTACGGGGAATCGACCGGCGAGCGTATTTAATTTGTAGAAAACTGTTGCCTATCTAAAATTTGTAACTTCTTAAAAGTCGTTTTGCCGATAGTACGGCGTTTGAGATTATTACACTGTGAACATAAACTCCGGTTTGAGGTACATTCATAGACATATAGTACTATATGTCTATGAGTACATTACATCAATGGAAATCAATTGAAGTTAGTACAAATTGTGAAAGACGAAAATAAATGTTTAGAGATGTTCCGGGGACTTGTTCCCTTGATAAACTGTTTTCGAAATACACGATGTTTTTTGTAAATCCGGAAGGCGGTTCTCCGAGTTACTGGAGAAATGTGTTGGATTGTCTCAACGATGTTTTATGTTAATCGCATAGGCTCATGATTTGTAAATATGATGCCTTTCCACCCGCGAATGTTCACTGTACATGCTTACAAATATACACTAGTTCTGATATGATGGCTAAATAAATCCAAGCTTTATTTTAAAAATCCATGAGGATGGTATTGTGAGGATTTTGTGGGGATTGTGATGGAATTATGAGGATAATATTGTGACAGAGGTGGAGCAAAATCGTGTTGATTCCAGTAAGTAAACTATATCCTAAAAAGTCTAAAATAATATTTCAAAAGACCATTGCCTTTTATTGCAAATTTTGCGATAATTTATTAAAAATCAAACAGCAAAAAAGTACGAAATTCATTATGACGGCATCGTGAAAGAATCTTAGCACTGCGAGAGTTGTACTTATTAATTCACAGGTGCGAACATTAAAGTTACTGTGAGTCACTAATGTAGTTACTTAATTAGAGCTTGATTTCTGGCGAAACGTGACGGAACGGTGTTCCGGTACTTCGGAAATAATTGAAGAGCTCAGTAGAATAATAAGGGGCTATCCCACACTCTAGTATACTCTCTGCTTTGACATGTATCAATGTAAAAATAGAGCAAGAAAAATATATTAATCGATAGTCAGAATTCTGATATTTGTTCAAAAATCACATTTTTTCAAAAAATTCTGACCCACTCCAATTTGTGATTCCCCAATTTCTACAACTCATACTATCATTATTATTATTATTATTATTATTATTATTATTATTATTATTATTATTATTATTATTATTATTATTATTATTATTATTATTGACTGTCCGGGAACTCTTGAACTTACGAACAACTTTGAAATTAATAATTATGTTTATAACTCTCCAACAAAATATTTTTAAATTATCCTGGGGTTAAGGAATACTCAACTCAACAACTTAGTAGAAATTGTTAAGGTAGTAAAATTAGCTCATTACGGAACGAGTATAATGGAGAAATCTGTCCAATGTGAATATAAACTCCGGTCCTAGTACACGTAATTCTACAATATTACATTGTGTAGTGCGAAATCTTTTGAAATCGGAAACATATACTGGTTACTTGAAACTATGCATTGAGAAAGCTTTACTGTATCTACAAATTAAATTTGTGTTATTTCTATCTAGGTCTTTAATGGCAACGTAGTTGAAAAGCGACCTAAAAACATTTTTAAAAATAGCATAAATTAAACATTATTTATAAAAAAGAGATTAAGCCGGCTGGACACTATTCCTATAGACCCCCTCTTCCAGCACAGAAAAATTGCTGTACTGTGTGGATATCATGGCTCACGTAACAATGTGTAATATTAGATTATAAATTTATTTATTTATTTATTTTATCACAAGATATATCTAGTGCATTTTATTTTATTTATTTATTTATTTACGTCAAAAAACAGTTAAAAACTGCGTATGACGGGCTATGGGGAAAAGTGAATTGTGTGCACATTTTCAAAATTCTGTGATCCCTACACTAAATCATATACTACTTAAGTTTTAAATTTTGAATTTTGAAAAAGGGAGAAAAAAACAAACAAAAAAAAACTCCCATGTAATAAAATCTATTTTCAAGGATAAATAAGAAATAAATTTTGGCTCTTATTACTTCCTGCCGCGACAACGTGGAAACGATAATTTGAATAAATGTATTTCCCACTGAATTCTAGAAGACGTGCCCAGAAAATGAAGTTACATTTATGTCCAGAAGCAAAACAAGGGGCCATCTCAGCATTTGCTCAATGGATCAGGGAAACTGGACGAAAAACCTGATCGAGATGGGGGTCATTGACCCGGAAGCTGTGTTACAATAGTTGTTACAGGTTGTTTATACTCATTTATACAGTCCAAATGGTAATTAATGCATTATGTGTCATTGTTAAAATTAATGTTACTTTTCTTGTGATGCTCAGTATAGTCTCTAATTGTATAGAAACAGTTATGCAGCAGAAACGATTTCACTTGGGATTTAAACTTTTCTATCGAATTTAATCGTTTAATGTCATCTGGCAAATTGTTGTAAAATAATGTACATCGATGGGTTCCCAACTTGTCGTTATTTTCGGACCACCGATGTTTGTCGAAGATTTTCTGAATAATTTGAGATTGGCCATTCAAAGTAGGGTGATCAGCCCGTCGCTCCGTACTAAGGATGGGGATAAGGTCAGGATAGAGAAGGAAGGATCGCGAGCACTTCATGGTCCATTCTACTAAGTTGCTCTGACATTCGTTTGTAAGCGACAAGGGAAAGCACTGATCAGAGAAGTCACCCTACGAAATCCATTTAGGGCACTACAAACATTTTAAACACATCAAAGTAAATTTCTGACACCTTATCAGCAGGGCTCGGATTCTGATGGCATGTCATCTTTTTATTAGTGCATTCTAGACATGGGTAACTCATTGTTTATCATGAGAGATAGAAATGTATAGTTATTGGGTCATTTTTTTGTCATTTTTCAATTTTTAGGTATTTTGCGTCATTTTTGTCATTTTGTTTCCTTTTCGTGTTTTTGTGTTAGTGAATGGTTCATGAATTTACAATGGCAAATGACAGACTAAAACAAGTTTTTGTTATATCATCAAGTCATGACGAAATTCACTACTGCAATGTTCTGTTTTCGAACTCTCAAAATTACACGCAACGTCGGTAATTTCCTCGACCTTACAAAACTGAGTTAAGGATTACATTCCTCCCAAATTAAGGAATTTATATTAAATATAAATGTATATATTGTATATAAGTACATTTTATTTCATATTGTAAAATTTATTGACTAAATAATAAATATTTTCATACAAATTTTTGAGTATTTAAAAAAATTAGGTCATTCCCCCTATCTTTAAGTCACTTTATAGGTCATTTTCCTCTTATTTTTAAGTAATCTTATATGTCATTTTCAAAGAAATTTTAGGTCATCAGAATCCGAGCCCTGCTTATCAGGAATTAACCCGTGGCCTGCCAGTCTCTGGTACGCTCGATCCCAACGGCATTACTTTTATGCTCGTCGCAGTCTTTGTTGGTTATAATTCATATTACAATATATAATTATTTCGCTTACTACAATATAAAAAGTATCCTAGGTACGTAAAAATGACATAATGATTCGTTAAAAAACGACGCAAGAAAAATGAACATAATTTTTTTAAAATGTGATTTCAGTAATATTGTTTCTCTACTTTTGGAGAAAAGAATAATGTTAGAGGAAAGTTAATTTTGTTTAAAATCAATCTGCCTCACAATCAAACAAAACATTGAGATTTTTCCAAGCCACATGGTTTGTTTCACACCTTTTCTATTAAATTCACCAAATGTGTAAAAATCTCTGGTACGAGTTATAAATGCATCAAGTAATTTTTGAAAAAGTAACATTTCACAAATTGAAAGATAAGTAAGATTTTTGCGCTTGTGTATTATAATATGGTATATTTCGTATCACTGAGTTTTTAATTCTGTATTTTTTAGACTCAACATATCTGTTGATAGTCCTAAATGAGTATTTTTTATCTCTTGCCTCAGGATATTATGAATAAAAACTTAATGATAAAGGTTTTTAGGTAAAGTACACGTGGTTTCGTTAATGGTACGCGTGATTACAACGATCTTGGTATTTATGATACACACACGTTTTCTTGCGCACCGGATACCCGCCCCCACCATATATTAGTTTAATTAAGCATAAATGATAGCAACGAGCGTTGATGACAAAATCTAATAATCAGAAATGATTGCTCTCGTGTAATAAAAACCATTTTACATCGAAAAACAAATTACAGATTTGATATAATAGTCCTATCGTCGAAATAAAAACCCTCTCACTCCTCTCGCATTTAGCGAAACGAGGGTTCAAGAAAATGTGCACAAGTAATACCCCCCTCTTTGTCTATCGGGCTTCCTGCAGTATCTAAAGGAGGCCGATTCTGTAAAATGACAGTCTTTTTCAGATAGGTATCAGATTTATAATAAAAGATCACAGGATGACGAGATTCTACAATCAATTTCTCCAGCGGACACCTTTTTTTTAAAAAAAGAGACCTCAGAGTGAAACAAGTGACAAACGCGCGTTTTTTGATCTCGACTCCGAGGTGCGAGAAAGAGGCCGCGCGCCATTAGCATGGTTTTCAGGTTAGCTCTGCACATCCTTCTGCACCGAGAGATGTTGGGGCTCTCTCCGTCAGCCCTACGCCATCCGGGAGACACTTTCCCCCAGCCTCCTTCCAGTCCAGATCGCGGCCGATTGTGGGAGGACTCGGTTGGAACCGGAAATCGTCCCATCTCATCGCCTCCGAGGATCGTGAGCGCGAAAGAAGATCAACAATGCACAAGTAGGGCGCTCAACTTCTTGTTCAATCGGAGGATTAAACGAGGGACCGCGCACCTTTTAAAGGTCGCATCGAAGGGTTGGCGACAGAGGCGCGGAGATCACTCTTTAAAATACTCAGCATTTGTTAAATGCGGAGATTATAATTTCATTTCGTGGTTAATGTGTATGACCATTCAATGAATGGATCAAACTTACATTCCGTAGATTGATCCATTCATGTTAGAAGAAACGTAAGTCTTTCGTAGGCTTTTCATTCATTCGTTCATTTCTTTCATTTCATTCATTCTTTATAATAGTAATTCAATACATTCATAGTAACTGTTTTTGACTTTAAATAAAAATGAATTACAGTGGAAAGTTTTCAATTCAAGGGCAATGACAGCTCGAAAGCATTAGAACTAATGAATATTTTTTAAACAATGAACATTTTTCTTTCATGTTTTGTTACTTAGTTTATTTTGTAGTATGTTCTTATCTTTGTTTCTTATTGAAAAAAGTAGTGCTATAATTATATTACTGCGTCCAAATATATATTGAGCTATTGCTTGTTTAAATAAATAAAGTTTTATATGTAATAAGCCGATAGTGGTGTCGGAACTGTAGGGGTAGCGGGGTCGACGACCAGTATTTTTTTGCAGGTGCGTGTCCTACATATTGCAACTTATTTATGTGAAATAATACTTTCCAGACATGCAAAATTTACAAATTTACATATATTCCAGAAATGAGACATAATGACGTTAGTAGTAAATTTATAATCCCTTCCATTTCAAACGATAGACTCCCTCATGACAATAGTTTTATATTGTAATTTTATTACAATAACGCATTGCTTGCGACATTTTAATGCATTATTTGTGGCTGAAAGATTTCACGAATGCGCTTTGTACTTAGTCTGAAGTGCGATTCAATTAAAATTGTCACGTTTAAGTTAAATGTGAGCGACCGTTAGTGAGAGTCACTTAGTTAAGTGGTATTGGCACAAAAATAAAAATTAAGAATTCTTGAAAAACGGCACAATGAGTAAATACAACAAAACTCTTAATAACTCTTGAAAACGTGTATGTCTTAAGCTAATGTTTGCCCCGTGTTACTTGAAATTTCGTTTCAATTTCCAGTTCGTATCTGTTAACAGCAGTGACACACCCAAGTTGGAGCTCATGGGGTTTCAGTTCCCCGCCCCCAGAAGCCAATACATATTAAAAAGTATAGCTTTTACTAATTTTCTATACTAACGAAAATAATATTAATAAAGTCAACAATTGATATATTTAATTAACTATAAGTCAACAAATAAAATATACATTTTATATTCAACATAAAAAATCTTTATAAGAAAACGATAAAACGATACCTTAACCCGATACCTTAACACGATAACGCTTGACACGATACCTTAACCCCCACCTCTCCCCTAGCGGAGAAACATTCTGGGTGTCCATCTGGTTAATGCGTATTCTTACAGTGGTTTTCAGTAAACCTTCTTTTCATTTTCCAACGCACTTCAGCTTTTTTTCAAACTTTAACTGTTGAAGATTCCCTGCTTCAACATCTTGATTCCTAAAATGTTCAAGATTCTATGATAATTACATTTTTTTCAAAACGGAATATATTTTGTACTTTCTCATTGTTTCACTTGTTCCAGACATAATTTTCTGTTGAATAATTGTGAGACAATTTTTTAAAGTTATTGATTATGTATTATTTTCATTTAATTCAAACAATTGCTGGTTTCTCCTAATATAAGCTCTAAAAATCGAAGTGTGATATTTTAGCGTTGGTTAAAGTAATATTTAGGAGTGGAAGAAACGTTTCTCCGTATTATCCAATAATTTATAATATACAATGTTGATTATATCGGAGTTTAGTTGAACGGAAAGGTATTGTGCAAATCTTATTACGTACACGTCATAGTTATCATTAAGTTTCAAAATCAAAGCACACCTAAAAATCCACATACTTGTACATTACTTTACAAGATACTTGTACTTTAATATTTTTTCATAAAATTACAAACTTTCTATCTAATACTAAAATAATATTGTTTGGCTACAATGATATTGATGCATTTACACATATTTGAATAATTCTAAAAGACAGAATGAGCATGTTTCCTCAATTGTAAAGTTCTCTCATCTTGATCAAAGTTTGTAGCCTCCCATCTTGATCGAGTTTCCGTCTAGTTTTCCTTTATCCTTTCAATCAACGCTGAGAACGTCCTGGGATTTACTTCTGCGCACTAAATGTCCCCTGATCGTCACTCACAGGTTTCACTGCTTTTTGGCGTTAAATATGTGGTGTCCTTGGTTTTCCTGCAAGCTTTCTTTCAATCAAAGCTGAGGTCCTGTGATTTGCTTCTGCACACTAAATGCAAAGCTGAGACAGGTCCTGTTAAATAAGTGACTAAATGCCCCTTTTCCTCATACACAGGTTTCACTGCTTTTTGGTGTTAAATAAGTGACGTCTTTGGTTTTCCTGCAAGCCCTTTCGAGGCTTTCAATCAAAGCTGAGACAGTCCTGTGTTTTGCTTCTGCACACTAAATGCCCCCGATCGTCACACACAGATTTCACTGCTTTTCGGCGTTAAATAAGTGGCGTCTTTGGTTTTCCTGCAAGCCCTTTCGAGGCTTTCAATCAAAGCTGAGAAAGTCCTGTAATTCACTTCTGCACAGTAAATGCCCCCTGATCGTCACACACAGGTTTCACTACTTTGTGGCGTTAAATAAGTGACGTCTTTGGTTTTCCTGCAAGCCCTTTCGAGGCTTTCAATCAAAGCTGAGACAGTCCTGTGATTTGCTTCTGCACACTAAATGCCCCCTGCTTTTTGGCGTTAAATAAGTGGCGTCTTTGGTTTTCCTGCAAGCCCTTTCGAGGCTTTCAATCAAAGCTGAGAAAGTCCTGTGATTTGCTTCTGCACACTAAATGCCCCCGATCGTCACACACAGGTTTCACTGCTTTTTGGCGTTAAATAAGTGGCGTCTTTGGTTTTCCTGCAAGCCCTTTCGAGGCTTTCAATCAAAGCTGAGAAAGTCCTGTGATTTGCTTCTGCACACTAAATGCCCCCGATCGTCACACACAGGTTTCACTGCTTTTTGGCGTTAAATAAGTGGCGTCTTGTGGTTTTCCTGCAAGCCCTTTCGAGGCGGGAGGGTCTGGGAGCCCTCGAAAGGCGCTGGGCCGGGTGGACGCGCGCTCCGCGGCCCTACGTGCCATCCGCCAGCCCGCCGTGCCGTCCGGTCCACTTTCCAAGAGGGCTGCAGTGAAATGCATTTCCAGGATGTACATGACATTAGATTTGCAAGTAGGCGAAGATAACTGTACCTCGGCCGAATCGTGACCAACGTATTTCAAAAATTCATTGACAAAACAAATGCACCGCTTGAAAATAAAAATTTAAATTACGGCCCTCTCGATGCGAGAGCCTTTCCCTCAGGACATTCGGGAGTCCGATGGCAGAGATTTTTGAGTTCCGATGGCAAAGGGAAGGCAATTCCAGAAACAAACCTTTTCACGTTCTGAATGAGCTATCTGTATCGTTTACTCTCCAAAACACGTACTCCAAAACTAAAAGAAACCTAACTGAAACGATTAAAAATATCCCTAAAGTTTAATGCTCTTCCTATTTAAGTGCATACCAGAATTGTGGCAAGATTCCATTACGAGAGTCTCATTCAGATCCTTAGCGTAGGAATTTCTATCCTGTTGCTCTTCCAGAGTTTTTGCACACGCTGGTCTGCGTGACTACGGCCACATACCGGATTTTGGCTACCGTTTGAAACGTGGAACGAAGTCATAGGGACCAGATCTTGTTTTCCAATACCGATTCCAGAAGCATTCAGAACGTTTCTCGCCGCCCTGTATCGATCATTCGGACGCCGACGAGGAGCAGCAGGGCGGCCAGGCAGGCAGGCAGGCCCGAGCGCGAGCGCGTTTCCAAGGGTGCCCAACCTGCATATCTCGGCAGAGCGGTCAACAACCTCTCGCGGACGACCTTGTTCTCGGAGGGGTTTGCGTTAGGTCAGTATCCATCAGGAGCCTAGTCTCGCTTTGAGGTCAGTCGAGGCTCAGGCCGCTGTCTGTCTGGCCCACTAAAACGTGGAGCGAACCGGAACTTTGGCTGAATCTGCGGCGTCCTTGCGGACGGGAAGTATGCAGGTCTGCAGGCGCCGCACCGCCGCCGGAGGAATCCTCGGCGGCAGGCGCACCGCAGGCGACTTGAAAGCGAACACGAGAGGCTACTGGAATCAGAGGCGAGAACGTCGGCAATCCTAGACCCGGGAGTATCGATTCCGGTTTTTTAAAACGTACGAGAAATGTTCTTGCGATTTCTCGCACGGTATGCGTGGCAATATGTAAAGTGTTTGGCATATCTTTAAAAGAGCTTCCATTTACCATATTATGATAGAATGCATAATTTCATCTATTTTTTGTTTAAGTAACAAACAGAACCATCAGAATAATTTAATTATATTACTAATATCTCAAGCCTAATGAAACTGAGGACACAGTAACATTTTTGTACATTTTGCTCTCTTCGAAACTCTCCTTATTGTTAGAATTTCCAATATTAATATAGCATTGCAATATGTAATTGGAATGGCAAGAGTTTTTCATTAGACGAATTCAAAAGAAGAGCTGATGGACGTCACTCAAACGGAAGTGCAAATTGTGCGGGATACCGCGAAGACCGATGAAACAGCAAACGATTGCAAAATCAGACTACAGAAAAAAATGCAGGCAAGGGATTCGAAACAGAGCAGCTCTAATCAGCAACATTCGGCTATCTTTCTAGTCTTTATGTCTGCATGGATATCGCTACAGGTTCAGTGTCTTCTATTTGGGAAATGTAGTTCATTGACCATAAAATTAGAAAAGAAACTAGCGACGGAAAGAAACGTTTGCGGCGTTTTCGCCCGAAGAACTTGCGACGGCTGTACGAACGCGGCATATGGCCGCCGCTTTCTCGCATTGTTGTGAATGAAACGTCCGTTCCGAAGCGCCTCCATTCAGGAGGAAATGTGTGCTCGCCGCCGCCTCACCAAAATCATTTTCTCCGGCTATTTTTAGACGGAATAGGTCATTTTGGTTACGTCACGCCAGTTTTCGTGAAAGTGGCGATGACCGGGATTGCAAGCGGATGTGGCGGCGAATGGCCTTGGGTTCGTCTCTGGAATCTAGGTCAGGGTCTTTCACTCCACGTGGTACGTGGAGCGCTGCCACGGAACGGGTTGCTGCCGGCGGAGCGGCAGTGGAGGAGGAGGAGGAGGGAGAGGAGGAGGAGGAGGCGGTGGCGACGTCGAGGGATCGATGAACCCCGCCTGCACCGGCACTTCCTCCGCTCGCAGCTGTAGGCGGCCGCCGAGGACCTCAGTGCGGCGCGGCCCTCAGCGGCGCGCGGAAGACGGCGGAGGCAATCCGCGAGCCCCGCGGGTGGGGCGGCGCGGCGCGGCGCGGCGCGACGCGTGGACCGCCGAGGCACCGGCTGCCCGGCCCTGGTCGCCCGCGCCGCGCCGCGCCGCGCCGCGTCTCGCCGGCCCTCCCGCGCGGCTCCGACGCCGCGCTAATTTTTATTGTCCAATTGCACATACGTAATTAAAAAGCGACCGGGCCGCCTCGGCAGGGAAATTCTTCGAGTGAAGAGAAAACTGATTCGTGTCATGGGCGCGGATTGGTCGGCAGGTCGGGCCGAAGACGTTTCGCGATTGGTGCGATCCGTACGTCGCGGCGTTCGTTGCTTCGCGTGTATCACTTCCTCGGAAGCGCGACCCACTGGCGGGTCACTCAGTTGGTGAGCTTAGTGGCGTGCGGGCGGGTGGGCGGGCAGTGGCGGCGGCGGAGGCGACGGGTGGGTGGTGGCGGCGGTGGCGGCGGCGGCGGCGGCGGCGGCGGCGGCGCGGCGCAGCGGGCCGACGGCTCGCGAGCGAGCAGCAAGAGTCGTGTCAGTGAGCGGCCGGCCGGCCGGCGGGCTTCTGGCAGCGCGGCGGAGGCGGCGCCGGTGGCGGCGGCGGCGGCGTCGACGTCGGCGCGCCCAGCGCTGGCGAAGCGATCGCGCGCGTCCTGTTTGTCGAGGTAAGCCACGCGTCCTGCGGCGACGCGACGCGACGCGAGGCGACGGGCCCGCCACGCACGCCCGCCCCCGCCGCCCCCGCCCCCCGGCGCGGCGCCCGGCGGAAACGGGGTCAAGACTCTTGTTAAAAATAGTGCTAGACTGCTAGGAGAGCGATCGCGATCCGCGCGCGCCCGCTGGCTATTCCGTTGTTCGCGAGGCCCTCGTGCCCCGTCGTTCCACACAGACACTCGCCCGACTCCGTCGCTCCTTCGCCCAGGAAATCGCCCGCGATAAGGCCGCGGCGAAGGCGCGCGGGGCTATCACCCAGCCCGGCCCCGCCGCCGCCGCCGCGCCCCGCCTCGCCTCGCCTCGCCTCCGGGGCGACGAGGGCCTGGCGCCCCGCCGCCCGTGGGACGTCAACGCGGCCCTCCGCGGGCGCTAAGGACACTTCAGGTGCACGACCAGGCCCCCGGAGCAATCCTCACCAGCGACGCGAAATCGTCGCTCCATCTCACACAAAAACTCGTCCGTCTATTTATGGACGATGGCTGCATGAAAGAGGTATGCTAAGACGTCGTAAAATTTTAAACACCAGTCCTGTTCAAGTCGAAGAGATGGCTTCAAATACCGAATCAACCTCCGCGGAGCAACCTTTAGACCTACGTGATGAGTGGAATGCGGCGCTTGGAAGAAATAGAAGCAAACAACCAGCTGACGAAGAAACATTAAATGTGGTCCATGACCTCACTGAATCGTGAATCACGCGCCCGCAACGGGCTGCAGGGCCGCAGCCGCCGCATTCCTCACCGCTAATTCACGTTTCCGCGTGCCCTGGCCGCTGCAGAATCACCGCGCAAGAGGCGCGCAGGGCCCCTGGGGGCACAAAGGAGCGAAATCACTCCCCGGAGGGGAACCACAAGGGTGTCGTTGAAGGAATAAAACTGTCTGCTGTCCATGGTATTTCGCCTTTCTACTGTGGCGAGATAATTTTCAATTAGTTCACTCATGTAGATAGTTCTTTACGGTGAAGCACGCGTGTTTTAATAATACCTTACACAGAAGAAAAAATGCTTTTTCTTAAAGTTCTGAACGGTTTTTATGCGGAATTAAATCAATTGGTGTCAGACCCTTGAATACTTTACCTTGTTAGTGTCCGCCATATTGAATTGTAAGTAACTTAGCTCATTTTATGTCACTCCCAACATGGAAATAGAATTTGATTTTGAGAACAACTTCCATCTCTAATATCCGTTGATTGCTCAAACGTAACGGTAACGAAAGGAAACTCAGCACGTCGACGTTGAGAAACATAACCTTTTCTCCCTTGCGCTGTGGATCCATATTTATAATAATTATTGTTATTATACTGTGAAAACAATATCATCCGGTGGTTGGCTATCCGGGAATCCAATTATCCATGGACTATTTCAGAATTAAAATGATTAAATGGATTAATTGAAAGAAATGTGTTAGTGACATCACTAACCCGAAACCTCGGGATGATTCTGTTAATTTAATCAATTTATTTAGAAATACATTTGTACATAATCTCATGAAGTAAAAAAACGAGGAAAGTTTAAAAAAAACACTTATTTTACTTATGCAAGTAAAATTTGAATATACACTAAATTGATTGATTTCAATAACTTGATATTTACATTTTTGTACAAAAATTATAATATATGTATAATATTTTTATAAGTTCATTCTTAATTAATGTTTTAATTTTCACATTTGAAACAATAATAAATATTTCTATTATCGGAGGTTTTTGATTTTCACTGGAGACCCTGGCTGCTAATATCTCGATTAAAGGAGGGTATATACTCTGTAAACTTAACAGTTGCTGATAACTGAGTTACGTGAAAACTATTATGAACAGTTCCTTTGGATATCAATAGATGGCGTGTCACTCTTGTCACAAAATTAAAATTTTATTCTTAAGAGCAGCTTATCATCTAAAGTAAGCGGTATTTTTCTTAGTCTTCAGTACCCTTAAATTTGTAAATGAAATAATACAAAACTTAAATTTCGAAATAAGTCTAAACATTCGTTTATTTTACATTGCTTCCAATTTTTTCTCGGATTGGGAAAGCCACCCGAGTGTTCCTTGCCTTGGCAACCTGATTGTGCTAATTCGTTTCTAGACATCAGACCGCTTTCTCTGGCTTTCTGAAACGAACAAAATAGTACTTTATTACGTTAGCAAGTGATGTGTGTTGTCGGGGAAACTCTCCTAATAGAACACAGGTTCTGAAATTTCTACTCAATTTTAATGAAGAAACTTTTTTCAAAATATTTTTTATCATGGTGATAGTGCCCAAGATTTATGGCTTTCTTGAAATAGCTGAATGATTTTAAGGATATGATTATGAAGATATACGAATGATGATTATGCATTGGTGGAATGAGACGCAGGGGAAATGGGAAAACACGAGAAAGCTGACCCGTATGCACTTTGTCTACAACGAATTCCACATACATAGGCCGGGAATTGAATTCCAGTCGCAGCTGTAGAAAGCAAGCACAGTATCACGGATCACCTCCCACACCTTTTTTTGAGGGGGGGGTCAACGTTTTGTTTCTTTCTGACATAGGCACATCTCTACATTTCTTCGGCACCATATGGCGTTCTCTCATTTTTTCAATCAGCACATTTTTCTTTCTTTTTTTTCGATCAGTTTATCACAATATTTAATACCTATTAATTGCGCGTGTACGTTAATTGTACTTCAATGGCGTTACTTTTCTACTTTTCCGTTTATATCGGCGGTATTCTTTGCAAACGGCACAGCATCTAGCGATTTGTCTGGCGAGCCCGGGCGACTTCGTCTGTTTTAATCACAGAATAAGGAGCGCTGGATTGACGGAAACATCTGCTCGCGAAGCCAGCGCATTCCGCTCGCGCCGCGGCCCTTATAAGTAGTTCAGCGGCGGCGGTGGTGGCGGCAGCTCCTGCTGACGGCGGCGAGCGGGCGGAGGAGGGGCGCACAATGGCCCGAACGCCAAGGAGACAGAACATAAAGAAGCGAAAAAGAATTCGATCAACAAAGGCTGAAACAATAGTATCTATTGTTTGAACTACTAGAAAACCCTTCTGTCCATACGGGAGAGATGGCTCAGGGCATCGTCTGATGTCACTGCAGTCCCTCTGACCGGGAGGTCCTGGGGTTCGACTAGCAACGGTGGCGAGATTTTCGACACTAGATTGTCTCCTAGGTTAAATTCAGTCGCTATCTGGAGGAGAATTCTAGCGGCCGGCTGCTCTGATCGGTAGTTTTCCTTGTTTTTTCCGATCAACACCATGCGAATGCCGGAGCAGTCCCCCCACGAACCGCGCGCGATCGTTCCTACCTCTTCCTTGTTCTATCGTCTCCCCTTACACACACCTACACTAACATGCACTACACTACCACATATGCCGGGAGACCGGTCGGGAACTTAGAGCTTGTCCTGACTGGGGTGGTGCCTCGGTGGTGGGAGATATCTGGTTGAGGAAAACCCCGCAAATCGACAGGTAGGTCGACGCCGGATCTCGCCATTCAGTGGGGGAAGAACACCGCCACCTCGCGAGAAAAGAAACATGCACTCTACTTACGAGACTAATGACCCTAGTAGTTGATGCGTCCGAAATTACTAACAATCAATCAAACCAACCTTATGTCCATAAATAATGTTGTAGAGATAGCTGCTTTATGGCGGTTCACTTTCAACTTTCCATTGACCAAGCCCCAAGAACGAGCTGCCTTTGTGTTGAAACTGTTGCTATTTATCGAGAAGAGCGTGGACTTGGGAAATAAGTAAAGTCTATGAATCAGGAAATGATTGATGAAAATGGGAAATGGATTACTATACCAGAGAAAATAATGCGGCCCAAAGTCGAGATTTTGTTTTACCCCACTCACTCACAAAGTCTTGTACCTTCCCGATTCTACCGCTTCTACACACTAATAACAGTTGTTTGACTTTCCTGATTCCGTTTATTAAGAGAGCAATATGAAGTTTTTGCCATAGAATAGATTACAGAGAGCAAGGGACCCACATAAATAAATTGTTAAATTGTTGCCTCCCCGAGTGTGTATGTTGTGAACTGGTAACTTCAAAATCGAGTAATAATTAAAAATTATATGAAACAATTGGTTTTGGACTGACATAATAAATAGAACCGACTCAAGATAGCCACGTGTGTGAACTCCGCGGCGGATGACTGATCACAGCTAGCCAGGAAGAGTTTGGCAATGGATTCCAGTGCAATGACGAAAAATAGAAAGACGGAAAAAATGAAATAAGAGGCAATGATTAGAAGAGAATTAACGAAATACGATAGGAAAGGCAGAAACGGAAACTAAAATAAAAGGGACATAACCAGCGTAACTAAACCCATCGCACTTTCACTAAAAAAAAACTTTCGTTAAGATGTTCGATTTCTCAAATTCTACATATTTAGAGAAGGTCTTGTTGCTTTTTTCGCCACTGAATTTCTTCCATTTGTAATGTTTATAAGTCTCTTTACTTCGTTTTCTCGGCTTTAGTCTGCCGTATTCTTACCTCTACCTACAATACGATAAATTCTACAAAGTAATTACGTCTTTGAAAATTTCCTCCTTTATACAGTTACCTGCATTCATTAATTGCTAGTGAAATCATTATGTGATGAATCAGAAAGGTTCGAGGGCGTTGAGAAGTTTCAGGAGACGGGTTGGTCTCTCGAATCGCTGTCTTTTGCAGGTAGTACGGTTGACTGGCATTAAGCTCTAGGGTACTCAGATATTTCATTAGATATTTGGGTGTGGCTTCTACGGTCCCAATTACTACTGGGACGAACGGAATTTTCCGTTCCCAGAGTATTTCCGATTCTATCTGAAGATCATGATATTTCATTATAGTTCATTATATTTTATTACAGCAAGGATCTCTCCGATCGTCAATCGAAATTATTAAACTACGGAATTTTCACTAGTTACTGAAGCCATGTTTATGCAAGCTTGGGGCTTCCACTCCAATGAGAGCCCTAGCGTGTTACCACAGTTTCTCTCCTGTATTCTCTATAGGTCGTTAACACGAAGACGAAGGATTCATGACCCTTCTCTCTCTCTACTTACTTCCCACTGTACGAGTTGATACAGCCGATTCTATCATGGAGACTGACGCTGTTTTCAGCTGTTTGAAGCAGGTCAGACACTGCTCACAGACAAGGTGAGGCTCTTCTTGATTCCTGTTCCGTCGTCTTCACTATGCCTCCAAATTTTCTTCCTTTTCTGGAGTACTTCTTCGCCAGATCCCTCCCCATAAAGATATTCGCCGAGGGAGGACTTGCCAGTATACTTGGATTTATTCATAGCTGGCTGTGACGTGAATCAGCTGTTACGATGTCATCCAATCGGAAGGTTGAATGCTACCATAGTGACGTCACCGTATTGACGTGTGAGGTCCCGATTGGATTGCACCGTAACAGCTGATGAAATGTCACAAGCAGCTATGGAAAAATAGCAGTATAGCTACACTATCACCGACGCAGCTCCCAGGATCACGGAGTTTCCGTAACTACACCTACTTCTACTGTCACGGCTGTTGAATTATTATTACTATTAATATATACATAACGTTTTTCTCGACATTCGCCAATTTTTAGTGACTTTGCGGCTGGTCAGTAACCAAGACAAAAGTAAATTCACGTTTCATCGCAATTTAGAAACTTCCTTAAATCCTGCATGTGTTCAAGAAAACATATTTTTGCATAATTTTGAAGGTATTTGAATATGCTTCAAATTTCTGTGAATGTTGTTTGGTATAATCTTCGTGCAAGAAATGACCAGAGAAATTTATTATTATTATTATTATTATTATTATTATTATTATTATTATTATTATTATTATTATTATTATTATTATTATTATTATTATTATTATTATTATTTAGTGACAAGGTTTGGCGAAATGTTAGGTAAAAAAGATTCACATTCAAATGGGCATATTCAAATGTCCATATATCTATTCCCCCTCCCTCGAAAAAAAAGAAAAAGAATCTTGGCTGAGTGCGGGCGGCAGAGGTAGAAAGCAGGTGCGCGGGCCGCTTCGGCCCACTGTTCCAGGCGGCGGTGAGGCGCGGAGGGCGCGCGAAGGGCTAAATAAAACGGGCGGCGCCACTTGCGCGCGCAGATCGCCATCTTTTGTCAGCAAACCTCTGCTCCGCCGGCCTTAATAGGTCTATTTTCGTCCTTTAATCACTCCGGACAGCTGGCCGGGGCTAAAACAGAAGCACGGCGCGGCGCGGCGCGGCGGCGCGGGCCGGGCGCTCGCGTCAAGTGCGCGATGCGCGACGACCAAAAGGTTTTGAACAGGGGCCGTCCATAAATGACGTAATGCAAATTTGGAGTATTTTGAATACCCCCACCCCCACTGTAACGCATCCCTAACACGCGCTCGATCTCCTCCAAAATTATTACATAACGCTTGATCCTCCCCATATTTACAAGAAATAAAAATAAATTGTATTACAGAAAAACAATTTGTATTGGTTTTATTTGTGTTCTATTTTAAAATTTATGATAATTAAGATCATAATTAATTGACGATGCTGACATGTAACAATAACAGGGAACAAGTGCTATGTGAAGGAAGGACGCAGAGACGCGAACATTTCTTACAAGCCGTGCACACCTCGTCATGGATGACGCATGGGCGACAATCTACTGCACCAATTTAATTGGATTCTAGAATATTCGATAGGTCAGTTGTGAATGTTTTCTTCGTTACGGTCTATAAAAATAATGAAAAAATACTTTCATTTGTTGTAACAAATTACACAATAATTTTAAATTATTTATATTTTTTAAAGTAATTTATTTCTAAAAAATATTAAAAGCTATTAAATGTATTAAAAGTTTAAATTATTTACTAAAAGTAAAAATATTTTAATGTTTTGTCATAAAACAGAAAAAAGTAATTTTTTCACCAGACGTCGAAAAATTAAAAATAAATCAATGTTACGGAACACTAAACCAACACCCCCTACCCCTAAGTAACGCAGCATAACGCTGCCTCAAACCCCTCCCCGCTCTTTAGCGTTACGTAATTTATGGACGACTCCACGCTGTTTGCTTTGAAGGAGTGCGCGCCGGTGTGGGGACAATAGATTCGCGATGAAGTATGCATTACTGACAGTTCTGGCAGTTGTGCCTTTTATTCTAATAATAGGATCCTATAAGAGTATATTGAAACAGTACTGATGAGGATAAGAGCATTGCGAAATCACTTCATTTTCGTTTGATTGATTTTGTGTTTCCGGGCGCATCAAGTGAATTGGTCGTTAGTTCCGTAAGTGTAGTGCATGTTATACTATATCGGGAGGTGGTGTAGTTCTTCCCCTGTTAGAACGGCAGATCTGGCGACGCTCAACATGTCGGCTTGTGGTGGCAACGGATGATGTCATGAGCAATCTCAGACTCTGCATTGTTTTTTGTGAACTTTACGAATTAATAATTTTCTTCCAGAATGTTAAGGCAACGAAAATATCAGGCAAGTTTTAAATTACTCAGTCTTCCAAAAAGTAGCTCTCGAAAACTTCAAAGTACTTTTGATAATCATACTAGAAGAAGCAATCGTACGTCAGTATTACAATTAGTGGGGTATACTGTTATTACTAGAGAGAGGATTTATTTTTTTTTCACTTTAGAATAATGCCTTTTAGTATAGACATTGATTTTATATTTTGACAAAAGTGACCCATTCGTATATGATTTTTTGTATTTTTCATCGATTTCGACCAATAATTCATATTTTAGCTTTTTTTCCAAATTTTTAAGGCATTTTCGCTGATTTTGATTTTAACAGTACTTGTTTTAAATAATATTTACGAGGTGCAACAAATGTTTTCCACATAATTCTCTTCCTTATTTGAGTTCTTCGCTGAGACGTTGTATATAATCTGAGGTTCCTGTGTTAATTTGTTCATTGTATTTTGGCCGACTTCGAAGTAACTAAAGACAGGGTAAATAATACTCCTGGTAAAAAACAGCCCAAACCAAAAGTTTGCAACCTGAGTTCACTTGAACGATGAGAAGAAGCCTCGATCGCATCAGTAACATTTCCAACAGCTTAAGTTGTTCACCTGAACTGGTTTTTGATCAATTTTTTTACCTCGTTTCCTTTGCATTTTAAAAGCATTGTATTGAATATTTTTGGCGATGTTATATTTCATCAAAATCCGCCCCTTGGTTATGATCAACGAGATCTGTCTGGGGGAGTACTGAGGCAGTGTATGCTGTCATTTGGCCTGTGCGTGGGTGGGACCGTGCTCCAACGCCGAGCGCTTTGCTTTGGACGCGTAGGCAGCGCTGCCTCGCCGTCGCAGTGCAAACTCCCCCGCCTGCTCGCTCGCTCGCGCCGCGCGCCCTGCAAGCAGGTGAAATACCACTGGCTGTTATCGCGTCGTCCTGCCCGCTGACCTGCTTCCAGCCGAACGGAACCGTTAGCAGCCGCATGCCGCCGCCGCCCCCGCCGCCTCCACACCGCCTCCCCCAATTAACGATTTATTATGCAGCAACACCGACATCAATCTGTAAAGCTGTGTTTTCGGAATTGGAGCTTTCGTTCATCGAGAGGTTCTAAGCTCGAGTTCCGTTTTTTTTTTTTTTTTTTTTTTAAAGGAGAACATAAAAATGCTCAAAAATGTCTACTAGTTTTTCAAATAATTTGCATTAGGTGACTATGTCGAAGTGTCGTTTTGATCAATCATGTATCAGACGAATTTTGTCTTCATCGGGCAGAAAAAATGCTCACCTCTTATATCTAATATTATTATTTTTGCATCGTGTTTGATTTGAAATAATAGTTGATATCGATAGAGACGACAAAACAAAATATCGATGTAAAACACTAAACTCTAAAAACGTTATTTACCTTCCTAACAGACTCAAAGATCATCGGAACGCTTTGTAGTAACGCATTTCTTATACGGTGATAATCTGAAAATTTTTCTATTACCGCAGCTTTGGTTACGATACTACAATATTACTGATTCAACAATATCGATAGAAATACTGATAATATCGAAATAGCGTACAGGCATATCGTTAAGGAGGTTTTGCACCGCATAGCGTACGGCAATCGACAGCAATGTCGATATTCTGCGCATGCGCAGATGCACAAAAGTGATGCGAAAGTCGAATGGCATTTTCCTAGAAGATCGATAGTGATCGATTACTTTAATGTTTCACTGTGCAAAATTTCCCAGTTGAAAGTATGTCAGTATCGATAGCTGTACTGATAACATCAAAGTATTGTATATTATCGGAAGTACCGTAACGTGTCTTAAACACTTGGTGAACCAGCGATTCCCAACTCCGTTAGGAAACAATGTGCGGTCCGTCGTGAACAGCTCTGGAATTGGCGCAACAAGGCTAGGCGAAATGATGCTGGTATATTGAAATGCGGAGTTACGGCTGATTTTCACCACTTCAAGTAAACATTCTTTGACGTCAAGTGAAAGTGAGAAGAACGAAATTCAAACGAAAGTACACTTCTCGCACAGTTTATATAGCCTCTACTTCTTATTTAATTCATATTCACAGAATATGCGTATAGTTAGTAACATGTACTATGACGTTTTCATTAGTATTATTGTAAAAATATTCTTCCTCTGTAAATTCCTGTGCTTTTGTGACTCGTCGTCAAAAAGGAGATAAGGGCCGGAAAGTGCAGGCGAGGGGATATGGGAACATGTTTGGTAGGAATCCTACTCAAATTACAAAAACGTAAGACTAGGTTACCCAATTTATGCCGCAATAGTTTCTTCCCATGCATTTCTCTAAAGAATTAGAAAAAAATAAATTATTTTTTTCTTGTTTATTTGATCCTCAGCGGCCGACAAATGATCTATTCAATTCCAAAAGTGGCGTTCTCAGAATTTTTCTCTGATGTAGTTTCTAGCCGAATTGACGTATTATTAAAAAAACTGTATGCTGAATATGAAATGAATTTTCATATTTTCTTTTAGTTAATGTTTATAACGTAAACAACTATGAATATATTGAATGACTTTAGTATTATAACTTTAGTATAATTCAACTATATTGAATGACTTTAGTACAGTCTATTAAATGTTATATTAATGTGCACTATCATTGTCTGGAGGGGGAATATCAAGCTTCAAGAGCCCCCTCGAGTGCGCCACTACTCTTATGTCACATGATTGTACATTATCTGCAATAAAATATTAATGAAAATATTAGAGTGGACCTCTAAGATGCAGCGTACTAGCTTCCCGTGCTGTAGTCCGGAGTTCGATTCCCGGCCGAAGCAAAAATAGAGTTGTAGCTTTCCTTTAAAATCGTCCCGGTTTCTGTAGCTTGTGACGAAGAAAAGCTCAAGCAGGCGGATTTTGCTGGTTACGGTGAAGAGAATATGCTGTGTTCACATCATGTCGCTCTTACCCCCAAGCATGGGAATTTAAGTAGGCCCAGGCAAGGGGGACGCCGGTAGCTGGTCGGCGAAGTCGGACTAACGACCCAATAACGCCAAATACATACAAAAAATTAGAGCTATATTAGAAAAAATCTTGTTTATATTTGACATTTACCCCTGAATAGTTGGCAAGATACCTTACAGCAAGCACAGGTGTTTGGCGAGTCACATTTTGGCGCAGACAAAGGGATTTCGTGGATCATTAAATGCCCGTGCATAATTTGTCCACCAATCAAGCGCAAATGTATGTATAATTTCGTTGTATGAAATTTCCCAGCACATGTTCATTGGTAATAAATGTTCATTGGTAATAAGTGCTCATTTTCGGCCTCCTTTCATGCCTTACGAGTGTGTAATATTTATTCTGAGACACGTAAAGTTTCGTAGAATCACTTGTACGTTACAAATTTGGTATTATCGCAGAGGTCAAACGAATGCAATACACTCAACTACTTGCTGCATGAATGATCAAAATGTTCCAATGGTTCTTCTCAAAAGCGATAATGTTATCAAAGAGTGACTAAGCTTCAGTTCTATAATACCAAAAGAGATGATACTACGTACCAGCGTAGGTTTGCAAGCAGATTTCGAAGAACTTCAGAATGTTTTGCTGTCCATTTTTTATCTGTCAGTTATTTTTATTTCATTCAAAATCGAACTTCTTGAGAGATTTTTGAAAAAATCCGTATCTATATTCGATTACGCTGTTGTTGTTTTTTTAGAATGAACAGGTTGCATACATGTTACAATTACATTGCTGAGGCCGAGATGCCTTTGTGCGAACCCCATATTTATTTTATTGCTTATTTTATACATTTTCACACACATACGAGAAAATAGTGTTAAATGACACTGTATGAATCTACAAATGTATACTGAGCTGTTGCACTATTTAAAAAGATATATAGTGTAGCAGAATAATATATGCAGTGAATATTATTATTAATTTTCTGAAAAGTTTGTATTTGTAGATTTCTCAAAGTTTATGTTCTCCAAATTCTCCCTTCATATTGTACATGCTCTAGCAAGATTAATGACATCATGCATTTTTTGCACCATTCTTTAAAAATACTTGCTCAGTACCTCTATCTTCTTTTATTCGATTATTCTTTTAATCGATTTTACCACTTTCTTTTTGTATTTACACGTGTGTTGATTTTAACTTCGTATGCAATTTTATTTTATAACATTTTCTGAATAAAACTTTCCAATGTTTGAAATATCATATTCTTTTTTTTGCATTTCTATTACATAAAATATAATTTTAATGTATTTTTTTAATATCCTTAAAACCTACTTTTAGTAGCGGTTTCAAAGTTTTGCCGTACATTCCTCACACGCTATAATCGTTCAGGTTGTGACTACTCCTCCCCAAAAAATACAAATTTTTCATGTAGTCTCTTATTTTATTAACTTATAAAAAAAGAAAAAAATATGAATATTATGTCTTCGCTCAGTTTTGATATTTGCGAATTTCACTTTAGGATCTATGAATTCCACTAAGAATTTAATGACTTCAGTTCTATTTATCTGTTGGCAATCCAATATAGACCAATTAGTTTTGTGTAGACAAATTACACACATTTTCCCAGCATAACTGGAGTGTAGTTATTATATTGCTAGTTTTTACATTATATAAGTTAATCATTAACGGTCCAAGATCAGAAGCATTGGGCACTGCAGCATGAAGGAAAAGAATGAGCAACTTCTCACGCTTGTACTTCACAATTTGCATAGTTTTTAGCAAAAAAACTTTGCGCAGTAGATGACTGAAGATTGCAAAGGCCCGGAGGAAAGCGTAGTCGAATCAATAGTCTTTTCCCCTCTGTGTGTGATCGGTGTCTCCACTTAAGCGCCTCTGACAATCCTTCTCGGGACTAGCGCCGTCGGCCGCGCAGCAGCTTACATAAATCTGAAAGAATACGGACGAACGCGGGTTTGTGGGGCAGAGTTGATTTATTCCAGACAATACGCGGTCTCTTGGCTCCACGGGGCGGGCGGGAGCGCGCTGTGCCAGGCGCCGCCCACCACTTCCACTCTCCCGTCACCGACGCCACCCCCGCCTGCTCGCCCGCGCCACGCCGCGCCGTGTGCCGGTCTCCTCAAGCAGGACGACGCGCCGCGACGGCGGCAGGGCCTCGGCTCCTCCCGACGCTGCGTCGGCGCCGGGGCCCCGACCCAACCCGACCTCACCCGATGCGACCCGACCCGAC